>PVIR01034718.1:0-16959 GCA_004026965.1 Petromus typicus | reverse complement strand
GTTGATGGACACTTGGGTTGTTTCCAAGATGTAGCAATCACAAACTGGGCTGCTATAAACATGGGTGCACATATGTCACTGTGATATGAGTCTTTTAATTCTTTTGTGTATATACCTAGCAGGGCAATGGCCGGGTCAAATGGGACCATCAATCCTAGCTTTTTGAGGATTCTCCAAACTGATCTCCACAGGGGTTGTAGAAGTCTACAGTCCCACCAACAGTGGAGAAGGGTTCCTTCTCCGCAGCCTCGCCAACATTTGCCGTTGGCTGATTCTGAGATGGCAGCCATTCTATGTGGAGTGAGATGAAATCTCAACGTTGTTTTCATCTGCATCTCTCGAATGACTAATGATGTTGAGCATTTCTTCATATGCTTCTTAGCTGCTCTTACTTCTTCCTCTGAAAAATATCTGTTCATTTCAGTGAGTCACCTTCTATTCTTGGTGTGCAGAGATCTTTAAAAATCATAAATAACATTGGCTTTCATCCAGTGCTGTTCCTGCACCACTGGATACGACTGTGCAGTTTTTGCATTTACTCTAACATATTGGCTGATTTTTAATGCTGAGCCCTGCTACTTTAGGATAAATCTAATTGGTCACAATGCATTATCTTGGACTGAATTGATAGTATTTGGGTGAAAACTTTATCATTTATACTCACGGGTGACAGTGATCTGTAGCTTATTGCTGAGCTTTTTTGGTGTCTTGCTAATCAAATTAATGCTCATCATGGAAATGAATTTAGAATTATTTTCATCACTTTAATTTCATAAAGAGTTTATGTGACAGAATGTGTATGGTTTCTCCTTAAAATGTTTAAAAGTTGGGTGAGGGATTTAGCTCAGTGGCACCATGTCTGCCTTACAAGTTTAAGGTCCTAAGTTCAATTCCAGGTAATGAAAATAAAAAATGTTTAAAATTTTCACCAATGAGACCATGTGCATTAGAGGTTTCAGCTATGGGAAATTTTTTATTTTGAATTTTGTAGAATTTCTTTCTCCCTAAATGACATTTTCAGTTTGTATCTTCCGTGGAATTTGTCCATTTTATCAAGCTGTCAACAGTATGGCCATAAAGTTGTCCATGTTAGTCGCCAGTACCTTCTATACGATTTATAATATCTGTACTTGTAATTCGAAGTTATTTCTAGACACTGAAATTTGAGCCTCTTTTAATATTCAAGTTCATTGATTTCTGCTATTATCACCAGGATTTCCCTGCTTTGGCATTCTGCTTCTTTCTACTTATTTTCTTTTATGATTCATTTTTATAATAAAGAAATGGTATTACTAAACTGAGATTTTCTTAAAGTAAACATTCCATAGTAGAGTATGTTCTCCAAAGCACCAGGGGCAAACCATTCCCACTGCCTGCCCTTGGTAGCCAATGGTTCCATCCTGAACCACTTTACCAAAGTAGATACCTAATCAGTGATATGTGTGAAGCCTCCCTTCATGTAGCATCATTTCAGACCTCAGTGGCTCTCTCAACTTTTAGTTGAATGATATCTTTAGGGTTTTTCAAGGGCTTGTATTGATTAGCACAAGTCAGGATACAGGAACCAGCACTGTGATGATGACACCCTACAAGTGATGCATTCCTCTGCTTTCATTGTGAATGTGACAGTCCCCTGTCATACAAACACATGCAAAAACAAACTTTTTCCTTGCTGATGGAGTGGCAGCATTAAGGAGCAAATCAGTCTTCTGGAATTCAGCACTTAGCAAGTGTTTGTGCTCTGTGGTCAAGGGGATTGGTTTTAGTCTTAGTTTTGCATGTTCTTTACTCATCTTTATTTCTAAGGAAGTCTGAAAAAAACAGATGATAGAAACACTCTTTCCTTGGATCAATTAAAAAATAATCACTGGTATGATCCAATAGCCTTTGGTAGAATCCAGTTATTACTACTTGGTGAGGTCGTAGTAGAGTTCTATGAATGAAGAATATATAGTAGATATGGTGAAACAAAATATTCAAACGGAAATGGGGTGTAGGAGTAAGTAATGAGTGGTAAAATAACTTGATGGTAATAAAAAAAATATATATATATGGGGTGAGGGGATTAGGATGGATAGGGGAAAGGGAAAAAATGAGAATTAAGACATGTCATATACTGGTACAAATTCTCAATGTTGAGTACAATTGTGATGTGTATATATAATGTACCAATAAAGATTCGAAATTTTTTAAAAAAGAAATCAATAGTAAAGGCTCAACATGCAGTTAAAAAGAAATGTGTCTGGAGCCGGGGATTTGGCTCAGTGGTTCCGGCGCCTGTCTTGCAAGCGCAAGGACCCAGGTTTGATCCCCAGTAACCATGTACCATACTGGGTGTGGAGACTCACCCCCAGAAGCAATCAGTACCACATACCACAGTGCCAGGCATGGTGGCTCACACCTGTAATCCCAGCACTCAGGAGGCAGAGGCAGGAGGATTGCTGTGATGTGAGTTGGAGGCTGAGCTCAGGGCCAGCCTGAACTATCACTAGAGACCCTGTCTCAAAGAGAGAGAGAGAGAGAGAGAGAGAGAGAGAGAGAGAGAGAGACAGAGAGAGAGAGAGAAATGTGTCTGAGGACAGGGGAGGAGGCTTGATGTGAGGAGTCAAGGAGCTCAGTTATTGGGACCTGGGTTGAGAAGGGTCCTCCACTTCCTCCATATGCCCACTAGATGCAGGGGTTTTCCATCCTTCTTTGCAGTGTCTTCACTCCCCAGTGGTCTACCCCAGGCATCTTGACCTCTCTCTCAACACCCTTCCCCAGAACACTGAGGGGCTACAGCTTGTGCTCTGCAGGGGCAGTTAGCCCCACTCAGCTCACACAGCCCTGCCGTGGAGGGGCTTCCACACCACAGAGCATCACTTGGATGGCTCCCTGGGGCAAGGAGCTCTGATGAGGTGGCCGAGATGGTCTAGATGGAGAAAGAAGGAATTTTGTAAGGACCACAGGAAAGCTTTGTTCGCTGATCCCCATATTGCCTAGAATATCATGTTGTTGGCAGACTTATCCCTTTTAATTCACATTTTCTAATTTTATTTTAGATCATATTGTTTAATTTAACTTGCCACCTGCAAGTATAGTGATCTTGTATTCAGTGATATCATATTGGATAATGTGAAAGGGAGAGTGTGTTTCCTCTGTACTTTTCTGACAGATATCTCATTCATTTGTGTAATCTGTTCTCTCTCCCACTACCACCTAGTTTGCATGGTGGTACCTGCAGTCTAATGATGCTAACCTAACCTCACCAAGTTTATTTGGAGATGTGGATCAGCCTTCTCCTACAAATACATCTGTACCTATCAAAGTCCATTCTGATAAAGAGAGATAAACAAAGGCACTATCTTTTAGTACAGGGAAAAATCTAAGAGAAAGAAATAACAATCTTAAATATCTATACACCAAATTTGAATGCACTCAACTATATAAAACAAACATTAATGGATGTGAAAAAACAGATAAATACCAATACAGTAATAGTAGGGGACCTCAGTATCCCACTGTCACAACAGACAGATTGACAGGACAGAAAATCAATAAGGAAATACTGAGCTAAACCAGACTCCAGCAAATGAACTTAATAGATGCCCACAGAGCATTTCACCCCACAAAGTCAAAATTTACATTCTTCTTAGCTGCTCATGGATCATTCTCCAAAATAGACAATGTGCTAGTTCATAGAACAAGTTCAAGTAAATGCAAAGGGATTAAAGTTATTTCCCTGTGTACTGTCAGACCACAGTGCCTTGAAATTGGAGCTGACAGCAAAAGAAAGTCCAGGATCCTTACAACCAGATAGAAACTGAACAACACTCTGCTGACTAACTAATGGGTCACAGAGGAAATTAAAGAAGAAACTGAACAGTTCTTACAACTAAACAATAACCCCAATACAACATATAGAAATTTATGGGACACAATGAAAGCAGTTCTGTGAGGAAAATTCATAGCAGGGGACGCCTACATCCAGAAAACAGACAAAGCTCAAATGAACAGTCCATTCTATTTTGGGCTACTACTATGGAATATTTCTGACTTATCTCCTCTTCCAAGTATTCCTTTAGCATTCACGAGTTACTGTTTGCTGAAATTACTGGCCTCCCTCTCTTAAGATTTTAGTGTATCAATGTGCTCTAGAGGGTATCATAATCGTGTTTACTTTCAGAAAGGTCTGTTTTCAACAGCAGGTATAGGATCCATGGTTGGGTTTTAAGAGTGCAGAAGAAATGAGATAGTTTGTTAAGTACCAGAAGTATGTGGTGTGTTTTCATATAAGGAAACAATTTAATATATTTCTGTAGTGGCTGTACCAGTGAGAAATAGAGAAGAGAAGGACGAAGACAGAGAGAGAGAGAGACAGAGACAGAGACAGAAAGAGACAGAGAGACAGAGATGAGACACAGAGACAGACAGGCAGACAGACAGAGAAAGTGACGGAGACAGACAGAGACAGAGTCGAGGACAGAGAGAGAGATGAATTCACAGAGCAGGATGGGGATCGGTGCGATTATTCAATATCTGCTCAGTGGAGAAAAGTTTTCACAAATGACTCCACAATGGATAGAATAAAGTAAAATTATCTATAGAAAATAAAAAATGGCATGCAAAAGATTCTATCATTTAAGAAACTGTCCTATTATTGAGCCAGGGATGTAGCTCCGTGGTACCACACCTGCCCAGAAAGTACAAGGTCCAAATTAAGATCACAGTATTCAAAAAAAAGTTCTATTACTAATACAATTTAGACATATCCCTGAATACAAGATCATTATACTTGCAGTTGGTAAGTTAAATTAAACAATAGGATTTAAAATAAGATTAGAAAATGTGAATTAAAAGGGATAAGTCTGCCAACATATGAAGACCATCACTACACTGAGAAACATAATATATTGGGCAGAAGAGATAAATAGAGATATTGGCCTTGATCAATATCCACATGTTTTAAGACTATTACAATAATCAACTCTTCCTAAATACCTTGATACATTCATTGGTCTCCAAATAGAAATTGTAAGTCAAAAATTCTTTTAAAAATTCAAATGTCCAACAAGAGCTTAAGAAAAATGTAACACAGAACCTATGTGTAAGACTTATTCTACCTCGTTGCAGAAGTTATAAACTAACAAGAAACAAGACAGTGAAATAACCTAGCAATATTCAGTGTAACAGAATTAAGTCTAGAAGTAGATTCACAGGCCTCTGCTTATATAAACAACTAATTAAGGAAAAGGTATAAGTGAAGATTACATGAGAATTTCTAAAACAGCTAGTTGAAAAACCATTGCATATACATACCCAAAGAGTGAAGCTTGATCTGTTTTATATGCATATCTATTAATGAAATCACAGATATTTCTCTCTCAGATGTCCCATCCCTGGGACAGAAATGCCAGATAGCACAAGTGAAAGGAGGAGAGGTTTACTGTGGGTTAGGATTTTTAACCAAGAAGCAGAGAGGGAAGGGGGAGAATATATCCTTCCTGTGTCACTCCAAGTGAACCAACTTGACCACCAGGCCACTGCTCTAAACAGGAGATTTGGGAGACATTTTATATGTGAAGCATAAAAATTTTTCTCTCCAGAGAGAAAGAAAAACAGTAACACAGATATTTTGTAGAATTATATCAGTAATTTTGACATCTGTCACATTTTAACTCTGTGGCCAGGCTACCAGGTTGGGAACTGACACAGCATTTTTTAATTTTTCTTCAAATATGCCGGGCATACTGGGGCATGACTGAATTTCCAGCAGTTGGGAGGCTGAGGTAGGAGGACTGCTTCCATTTTTAGGCCAACCTGAGAAATATGCTGAGTTCAAAACCAGCATGAACTACACAAAAGATCATGTTTCGGGGAGAGAGAGAGACAGAGAGGGAGGGAGGGAGGGAGGGATGGAGAGAGGGAGAGGGAGAGAGAGAGAGAGAGAATGTATTGCCTTACTTTTAAATAATGTTTCAAAATTATACATATTACAAACATTGATGGGCAGCTCAGGGTGATGTTTCACCACATGGGTCCAGTGCAGGCTCATGAGAGCCGGCCGTGCTGTATCCACTCTCCCCCACATCCTTCCCAGCCTCTGGGAATCACTGCTGTGCATTCGCAGGGACCGTTCTGGAGCCTCCACATAGGAGAGAGACCAGGCTATATGTACCCTTATGGGCCTGGGATATTTCATTTAAAATAATGACTCCAATTCCTAGCAACAACAATTTACACAGAGTCAAAAGTTTTAGTTTACAGTAGATAAATCATGGACATATATAAAAAGAAGTCTAATAAAAAATCTAAAGTCTTTATAGAAACAACTAAAAATCTCTACAGGCAGATTTGGGGAGAAGGATTCTGACATAAATAGAATAGTATGTAACACTCACTGAAAAGAAACAGAATATGCTAAAAAAAAAATCTCAATTTTCTTTAAATTCTATATAAGTCACTGCCTACCCCTTACAAGCCAACATGACAACAACTTAGAAGTAGCTTGGTGCTTTCTTAATTATCCTGGGAAAACAACAGAAGAGACAGCAAGTGAAGTCTAGCAGACACACATGCGCTACTAAATGTGAACCTCACAACACAAGAAAGCCTTGGAAGAGACTGAAGACTATTGACTCGGACTTGAATGTGGCAAAGGCAGAATAGATGGGGTCTGCACGGAGCCTGCATAGCTGACTCATCACAGCATGAATTGGAAGAAAGCTTTTATTTTTTATTTTTATTTATTTATTTATTGAGACAGGGTCTTGCTTTGTAGTTCACGCTGGCCCTGAGATCACTATGTAGCCCAGGCCAGCCTCGAGCTCATAGCAATCCTCCTGCCTCTGCCTCCCAAGTACTAGGATTACAGGTGTAAGTCACCATGCCCAGCACTGTGGTTTGTGATTACCAGATTGAACTCGGGACCTAGTGTTTACAGGACAGACGCTGGAACCACTGAGCTAAATCTTTGGCCCTGGAAGAAAGTTTTAAACTCTTGCCTCTGCTGCACATACAGACTGAAGCAAAACCTCAGACCAGAGATATCAGTAGCCCAGGGGAAACATAAAGACAGCAGGAAAGTGGAGAGAGTCTGCCTGCAGAGGTACTGCTAGTAATACTCTGTGCCCACCCTGGTGGGTGAGGATGGGCTTGCAAAACAACTATGATCCAACGGATCACAAAGAATTCAAGAGAAATGGGACAGAAGATGTACCCATGAATCATGCACAGCAGCCCTACTTATTGTATGATCAGAGAAGAGTCTCTGCCCACCTGCCCCAGGGACCCTGGGAGTCAGATTCTTCCTGTGAGGTGAACATCCTCAGGTCCAAGGAGGACAGGGGTCTAGGCTGTGCCAAGGACCAAAGTGAAGACCTCTAGGAAGGACAAAAGTGACCTACAGAATCCAGCGATTCATCTCTTGCCACACCCCAGGTACAATGACTGATGTCATATCTACTGACTGTCGCCTCTTGGGATCAATGAATGGCCTTGTTCTGAGGGGTGCACTGCAGGGGAGAAAAATGAGGAGGGCCCCAGCTCTGGTAGGGGTCAAGGTGGGAGCTGAAGGGGGAGTGAGGAAGTCTCACCCCTGAAACAGTGTCACCACGCAGCCCAGACATGCTGTTTTTGCAATTCCTGCACTGCCAGCAAGGATCTTTCTTTCCTTCCTTCCTTCTTTCTTTCTTTCTTTCTTTCTTTCTTTCTTTCTTTCTCTCTCTCTCCTTCTTTCTTTCTTCCTTCCTTCCTTCCTTCCTTCCTTCCTTCCTTCCTTCCTTCCTTCCTTCCTTTCTTAAGATAGGGTCTCACTTTTGTAGTTCAGGCTGGTCCTGAGCTCATCACAGCGATCCTCCTGCCTCTGCCTCCCGAGTGCTGGGATTACAGGCGTGAACCACCATGCCCGGCACTGTGGTTCTGATTATTGGTGGTCATGAGTCTCCACACCTGACACTGTGGTGTGTGGTACTGACTGCTAGTGGTTGTGAGTCTCCACGCCATGCATTGTTGTAAGTGGTAACCGGGGATCAACCTCAGCTCTTGAGCTTGTAAGACAGGCGCCAGAACCACTGAGCTAACTACCCGGCCCAGGAAGGATTTTCAAATGAGACTACAGGACCGCTCAGGGGAGCTTGAGCATGAGGTTCTCCATCTGAGGGGAACAGATTCAGGTCCATAGAGGACGGGGATCCAGGCTTTCCTAGGAACCAAGCTAATTATTATGAAAGAAGATGGGTGGACACGGAAACTCCCTTTCCACCTCTGCTATCAGATTACGGGCATGTAGCTACTATAAAAGTCCACTGGGTGTACCTCACTGAGTTATAGCTACAAGAGTCTGTTGTCAAATTTTTTTTTTTTTTGACAGGGTCTCATTTTATAGTTCAGGCTAGTCCTGCACTCAGCCTCAAACTCACAACAATCCTCTGAAGTGCTGAGATTACAGGCGTGAGCCAGCACGCCCAACACTGTGGTATGTGGTTCTGATTGCTGCTGGGCGTGAGTCTCCACAGCCGACCCTGTTGTTTGTGGTTACAGGGTATCGAACTCGGGCCCTTGCATTTGCAGGGCAGAAGCCAGAATCACTGAGCTAAATGCTCACCTAAGTTGGGGTTTTATGTGAGAGTAGATTGAGCCATGGTCAGTTAGCGGGCACAGTGATGGGCTATTCGCAGAGAAGAAATGTCAACTCTGAGAAAATGTCCTCAAGCAATTCAGATCTTTTTTGTTAGCCCTAGACCTCACAGAAGCTAATCTGTTATAATAAGCTTCGGCCCCAAGGGCGTCTGTAAGATAAAACCTCAGACCAAGGGGAACAAAATCAGGTGAATACTGGACTGGGGTACAGACTCTGACAGGAAACTATGTATTTCCTAGGGGTAGGGAGGAGCCTGAAGAATTCCTATCTGCTCTTGCTGTCATCCCTAAGAGACCCTGTGTAAGTTCCCGGATGCGACACCCAGTGGCTGACTCGGCTTCGGATCAGAGCCAAAAGAGGTCCTGTTCTGAGCTGCGCGCTTCAGGTGAGGATTGCGGAGAGGGTCGGACTCAGTTAGAGGTCGCAATGAGGCGTTTTAAGGCGGGCGGAAAATCCCCACCCTGCGGGGAGCTTCCTTAAAAGATGGAGATTTACCCTGTCATTATCCCTGCACGCCTTAGAAGAATTCTCTGGTGAGGTCGCGGTTTGAGGTGAAAGGGCACAGAATGCTCGACTGGAGCATTCTGTGAGAGCCCTGCGTCAGGAGGGAAGACTGGAGAGGAACTGGACTCAATTAAGTCAAGTCCAGTGTCACGGGAAATATGAGGAAGCCTCACCTCGTAGAGATGGTCTCAGAACATTCTAGAGAAGCCTCTGTTGCCTGCCGTATGGTAGGAGATGGAGAGGCTGCTTTGTCCCCTTTGTGTCTGGAGACGGTATCAGAGCCTTTTTCTGAGGACCGAATTGAATATAACAGAAACAGAGAGGCCGGGATCTGTTAGGTTCACGCGAGCGGCCGTTGGCCATAGTGAGGAATCCCCACCCGTGAGAAACAATCTCAGAATGTTCTAGAAAAGCCTGTTTTTCTTGACCGGTATCTCACAGTGGAAATTTCTCAGGAGAGCGCCCCCTTTCTCCTCAATAGGAACTGAGAGTCAGGGCCTTTTTTAAAATTCAAATCTTTATTGGTACATTATATATACACATCATGATTCCATTCAATATTGAGAATTAGTACCAGTATATGACATGTCTTAATTCTCGTTTTTTCCCATTCTTCTACCTGCCCTACAACTTCTCTGCCCCCTATATACACAAGTTTTGTTTCCTTTTTCTTTTTCTTTTCTTTTTTTTTTTTTTTTTTTTTTTTAGGTTTTTTGAGACAGGGTCTCGCTTTGTGGTTCAGGCTGGCCCTGAGCTCAGCCTCAAACTCACCTCACAGCAATCCTCCTGCCTCTGCCTCCCGAGTGCTGGGATGACAGGCATGAGCCACCATGCCTGGCACTGTGGTATGTGGTACTGGTTGCTGCTGGGCGTGAGTCTCCACACCCAGTATTGTATGTGGTTACTGGGGATCGAACCCGGGTCCTTGAGTTTACAAGACAGGCGCCGGAACCACTGAGTTAAATCCCTGGCCCCCTTTGTTTCCTTTTTCAAAATTACTATCACATTATTTTTCTCCTGGTTACTTACCCCTACACCCCATTTCCTTTTGAATATTTTCTATTTCATAATATCTATTATATATTCAAGAATTCATTTACATCTTCATTTTCTCATACCGGAGAAATGATGATATTTACACATTTGTGACCTATTTATTTCACTTGAGTATATCCTCAAGTTACGTCCATTTCAGTCTAAATGACTAAAACTTATCATTTTTATGGCAGAATAATACTCCATTTTATAGAAAAACCACATATTCTTTCTCCAGTCTCCAGTTGATGGGAATTTGGATTGTTTGTAAGATGTGGCTATCACAAACTGAGCTGCTATAAACATGGGTTCATATGTGAAGTGAATCTTTTAATTCTTTCATGTATATTCCTAGAAGGGGAATAGCAGGGTCAAATGAGACCCTATTTTTTCGGGAAAAATCTAATCCTATTTTTTCGGGAATCTCCACAATAGTGGCACGAGTCTACATTCCCACCAACAGTGGAGAAGGGTTCCTTTTTCTCCACAATCCCATCAGCTTTCTACTAGCTAATTTCCAGATAACAGCCATTCTTTTTGGAGTGAGATTAAATCTGTGTTGTTTTTCTAAGGATTGTGCTTCAGGTGGGAGGAGCAAAGATCCTGAGATCACTTAGTCAAGGGAGCCTTCTGTTGGGGAAAAATGCCTTAGGGGAGCACTCCTTTCACCTCAGGGCACCAGGAGAGGAGGGTCCCAACCTAGTTGTGAGGAGTGTGGGAGAAACATAGGGACTTGGGATTATTTAAATCAAGGTGACTCCCTCAGGGCACAATAAGGAAGCCCCATAGTTGAGAGAGGCTCCCCAAACAAGTCAAATTTGCTTTTGTAGCTCAGCTAAATCCCTGGCCCCTTATTGGTTTACTTTTGTACCTTAACCTGAGATCCAAGATTGTGATGCTTCATGATTGTCCATGTTTCATTTGATTGCTTTTGTTATTTTAGATCTCTCCTAGGTTCACATGAATTTTATGATTATTTTTCTATACTTCTGTGAAGAATACTCTTAATCTTTTTATTAGAATTGCATTAAATTTGCATACTAGTAGTTTTGAACTAGTATTCATTCTATTTCTCCAAGAATAAGATGTCTTTCCATTTTCTGTTATCCTCTTCAATCTCATTCATTGGAGTACTGTAGTTTTCACTGTAAAGGTCTTTTATTTCACTTGTTAGGTTAATTCCCAAGTATTTCATTTTTCTTGATACTCTCATGAAAGGTGTTGTTCTGTCACTTCCTTCTTGGTAAGTTTATTAGTGGTGTACAGGAATGCTTTTGATTTTTGTGGTTTGATTTTGTTACATGCTGTACTACTGAACTTGGTTTTTCATTTTTGAAGTTTTTGGTTGAATTTTGGGGGTCTACTATGTAGAGGATCATGTTGTCTACAAATGATTCAGTCCTATAAATGTGTCTTTCATTTCTTCTGCTTGCCTTACTGCTCTGAATAAGGTATTGAGATTTATATTAAACAGGAACAATGACAGTGGATGTTTTTGTCCTTTTCTTTATTATACAGGGAAAGTTTTCCATGTTTAATCATTTTCTATAGATTTAGTCATTTTGGGGGTTTTTTTAAGGGTTTTTTATCTTTATTGGTACATTAAATATACACATCATGATTACACTCCATAATGGGGATTTATACCAGTATAAAACACATCTTAATTCTCATTTTTTCCCCTAGCCCTACCCACCCTACCACCCCCCATATACATAAAATTTGTTTCCTTACTTTTTTGTTACAATCTCAACATTTTCCCCCTTCACCCTATTTTACACTGAGCATTTTCTATTTCACAATATATAACGTACAATGCTAGGACTCATTTACATCTTTATTTTCTCATACCACAGAAAAGATGCGATATGTACCTATCTGTACTCTATTTATTTCACTTATGAGGATATCCTCAAGGTATGTCCATTTTTTTAGGTTTTTTGAGACAGGGTATTGCTTTGTGGTTCAGGCTGGCCCTGAGCTCAGCCTCAAACTCACATCACAGCAATCCTCCTGCCTCTGCCTCCCGAGTGCTGGGATGACAGGCGTGAACCACCCCGCCTGGCACTGTGGTATGTGGTACTGGTTGCTGCTGGGTTTGAGTCTCCACGCCCAGTATGGTATGTGGTTACCAGGGATCGAACCTGAATCCTTGCGATTGTAAGACAGGCGCTGGAAACACTGAGCTAACTCCCTGGCCCAGTCATTGTTTTTTCATAGATGGCACTTATGAAACTGAGATATGGTTCTTCTATACTTTGTTTTCTCAAGATTCTCATCATGAATGGACAGTTGATTTTGTCAAATATTTTTTCTGTATTTGTTCAAGATGACAGTGCATTCTTTTGTATCTGAGTCTGTTTATGCAATGTACTACATTTTGGATTTGGACACGTTGAACCATCCCTGCACCCCTGAAATGAATCCTACTGGGCCATGGTGTATGATCCTCTGGAGCATTTGGCTCATTCTGTTTGCTGGTGCTTTTCTTTTCTTTTTTTTTTTTTTTAGGTTTTTTGAGACAGGGTCTCACTTTGTAGTTCAGGCTGGCCCTGAGCTCAGCCTCAAACTCATATCACAGCAATCTTCCTGCCTCTGCCTCCTGAGTGCTGGGATGACAGGCTTGAGCCACCATGCCCGGCATTGTCGTATGTGGTACTGGTTGCTGCTGGGCGTGAGTCTCCACGCCCAGTATTATATGTAGTTACCGAGGATCGAACCCGTGTCCTTGCGCTTGCAAGACAGGCTCCAGAACCACTGAGCTAAATCCCTGGGCCCTACTGGTGTTTTTCTGATGGTATTTATATCTATGTTCATTAACCAGTCTGTAGTTTTCTTTTGTGGTTGCATCATTTTCTGGTTTGGGGATCTTGGTAATGCTTGTTTTTAAGTCACTTTACGAGTACTATTTCCTTTTCAATTTTGTTCAAGAGTGTGAGACACAGCACCATTAGATCTCTGGCATTCTAGACAAACTGGCAGTGAAATCAGCAGGACTGGGCTTTTATATATGTGAATTCTTTCTCTTCAGTGTCTGATACTAGATTATTCAGAATTTTTTACTCCCTTAGGTTTCTTACTTGAAATCCTTTAATGGACTATAATTCTTTGCTAAAGTGTGCATTCACGCTATGTATAGTTTTGTTCAGCTCATTTTATTTGTTGTAGTCTTCTGAAAACTCCTGGATCATTTTGGTTATTATTTTCATTTCCTACTTAGTTATATATTCTGTGATTCAAGCACCTTTTTTATGTATTTTCTAACTTCTTCTGGAATTGTTTCAAATTTTTTGGATGTGTGATTTATGCTGTTCTCTTCCTTAATACCCAGTGGATTGGCTTTGGGAAAGTTGAGAGTTTGGGGAAAAATCTTGCCTTCTATTTTCATATTGCTCTTTTTTCCTGTTTATTTTTATTTACTTTGTTTTGTATTGAATTTTATGACACTTGGAGTAGAAAGACGTTGATGCTAGTACAGGGATCTGTGTATTAAATCTGTTTTACAGGAATGCACCTTGGGCACAGCTAAATATAGTCTGTTGCTCTGTCCTAAAATCTGACCACCTCTGTTACTTTTGGAAGGGGGGATCCAGCATAATTAGGTTAAAACCAAGTGTCTGGGAGTGTACCCTGATATTGTTAATGTGACAAAGGTATTCCGAGTAATAGCATGCAGAGAATACCTATTAATGGCAATGATTATGTGACCTGGCACTATCAATCAAGTTAAGTACAGCAGCAGCATCCAAGAAAAGCTGAATATTAACATGTTAGCACAACCCAATAGACACCACCCTTATCAACAGAATAAAAATCCACAATTACAGTGTGAACACTGCTACAACCAGGATGTTGATATACCGGTAATATAGAGTATTATGATTATAGTTTCACTAGTTCTATAAAAAGTTTCAACAGTGATTTTATAGAATTAACTATACAAAGTTTAATTAATCTTAAAGGTTATAGTACAAAAATATAGTGTTCTGAAAAAGGGGAAACACGAAATGAATATTTTGAAAGCATAAACTACAGGATATGGGAGGAGGAGAGAGGTGAAATGGTCCTCTCAAGAACTAGAAAGGTGTTTATAGAATTAGGTAAAGGTAAAGGAAAAAAAACTTACGAAAAGTCAAAGATACCAAAAGTGGGAGAAAAGAAGTATTATATAGAAAATACAAGTAAGGAATTATGAAAAGGAAAAGAGTGGTGAAATTTGTCAAATAGAGCATTAGGAGAAGTTGTGGAACCTTGAGAAGGTGAGAATGCCTAGGAAGGTTGGAGAACAAGAAAGCTCACCTACCAACCACCTGCTGTCAAACTGCAGATGCACTGCTGGCCCTGGGGTCCACAGACTCTGCCTCACATGGTTAGGGCAGGTTGTAAGTTTCAGGCTTCAGGTGGAAGGAGTTCAGTGCGAGGACTCAGTTAAGGGTCAAAGTGATGGGCCGTGAGGGGTGAAAGTATGTCTAATTCAGAAGGAGAGTTCCCAAACTCTCTAGATCTTCCTCTCAATGAGAAGCTGGGTGCAGGCACTGCTCCTCCTCTGGGGCACCACATAATTCCCAGCAGCATTACTCTCGGGTTTGGGGATGAATAAAAATACAGCGTTTAAAGTAAGAGTACACAGTTTATTTGGAAAAAGATGGGAAGGAAAGAAGGTTGGGAGAGCAGAGTAATGCACTGGGAATATCAGAAGTGAAATATTTGTGGATTTTGTCCTCACTTCCTTTTTATTTAGGCCTAATGATTTCTGCCCCCACCCGGGAGGGGCTGCTCAATGTTGTTGTCATCTGATTGGGTCTGTGCTGTCCTTAATGCCCTGAGCACCTCTATTGATATTCTTTCTGGCCCGTTGATTCTTTCCTGTTCCTTTGTGATAGAAAAGTAAGTAGAGGAGGCTTATAGAAAGATAACATGGATTCTCCAAACTGATCTCCACAGGGGTTGTACGAGTCTACAGTCCCACCAACAGTGGAGAAGGGTTCCTTCTTCTCCGCAGCCTCGCCAACATTTGCCGTTGGCTAATTCTGAAATGGCAGCCATTCTATGTGGAGTGAGATGAAATCTCAACGTTGTTTTCATCTGCATCTCTCGAATGACTAATGATGTTGAGCATTTCTTCATATGCTTCTTAGCTGCCTCAAAAACCTAGGATTGATGGTCCCATTTGACCTAGCCATTGCCCTGCTAGGTATGTACACACAAGAATTAAAAGACTCATATCACAGTGACATATGTGCACCCATGTTTATAGCAGCCCAATTTGTGATTACTACATCTTGGAAACAACCCAAGTGTCCATCAACTGGAGACTGGACAAAAAAAGCTGTGGTTCTTCTACAGAATGGAATACTACTCTGCCATAAAAAATGATAAATTTGAATCATTTCTACTTAAATGGGCATACCTTGAGGATATCCTCATAAGTGAAATAAATAGGGCACAGATAGGTACATATCGCATATTTTCTCTGGTATGAGAAAATAAAGATGTAAATGAGTCCTAGCATTGTATGTTATATATTGTGAAATAGAAAATGCTCAATGTAAAATAGGGTGAAAGGGGAAAATGTTGAGATTGTAACAAAAAAGTAAGGAAACAAATTTTATGCATATGGGGGAGATGGTAGGGTGGGTAGGGCTATGGGAAAAAATGAGAATTAAGTTGTGTCTTATACTGGTACAAATCCCCATTATGGAGTGCAATCATGATGTGTATATTTAATGTACCAATAAAGATTAAAAAAAAGAAAGATAACATGGAGTTAGTGATTAAATGAGAGGACATGGGTGTGTTATATACTAAATAAAAGCCCTTAGCCAGCTGATCCTTGTTTCCATTGCATTCTGTTAGAAACGGGGGCTGGTTACCCTATCATTTCATGTTCCTGGTGACACCCCCTCATTGGCCTGTCCACTGTTCTCAATAAATTACTATGTTAGTGAGGGTTACCTGACACCTTCCTGGGCCTGGTTTCTCTCTTTATTGCTGAAATCTTAACTACCGAGGCAAAAGTTACCTTTAGTAAGGTTTCCTGTAATTTTTTTTAATCGAGCTTAATGAGAACTTATTTTGTGCTTTTTTTTCCTCCCTATGGTCCCCTTTCCCTACACTCTGTTGTAAGTCCTAGATCACACAGGGGCCAGTTTGTTAGAATAGGCTTCACTATCAGGGCACCTGTGAGATGAAGCATTGGGCAGTGCAGGACAGAGTCAGGTCCATAGAAGACTGGAGTACCAGCTCTGCCAGGAGCCAAGGTGTTTATTCTTAGGGAGGACAGAGGGGCCCACAGAACTCCTTTCCTCTCCTGCTGTCAGGCCTGGCAAACCCTGTGCATGTGACAGCTTTGACATCCACTATTGCCTCTGCATTAGGCCAGAGCAAAGGGAAGTCCTATTCTGAGCTGTGTGTTTTAGGTGAGGGGAGCAGAGAGGGTTGGGCTCAGTTAAGCGTCATGTTGAAGGGATAGGTCTTGAGTGAGCAAGGTCCATTGCAAAGAGGAAGACCAGGAACAATCCTTTTTTACCCTGGGGTTAGCTCTGTAGTCTTGGGGAGAGTTCTGTGGTCAAGGCCTGATTTTGCAGACATTAAATTTAAATTTTGAGGCCAGGGACTTAGCTCAGTGGTTCTGCCATCTGCCTTGCAAATTCAAGGTCATGAGTTCGATCCCAGGTATCACACACAAAAAAAGTCAAATTTTCAGTCACAGGGGCCTGCTTGTCTCAGCAGGTATGGTATTCCACCTTGGGTTTTAACAATGTAGGAGAGAGGAAGCGGTAGAAGTATGTGGGATGTTT
>PVIR01034717.1:0-16995 GCA_004026965.1 Petromus typicus | reverse complement strand
CTTCAGATGCACAAAATATTTCACAGACCATTATACTTCCAAATTCCAGTTGGGACAAGACCTGGAAGCGACAAATGCCATGAGAATGGACATTCTCACAGTGTTTCTGGCACAACCAGACAGAGGAAGTCTCAGAAATCTCATGAGAAAATACGCTCTTCTAAGACTCTCATCCCAGTTTTTTTGGGCTGACCGTCTATAGATAAACTTGCATAAGCCTTCGGGCTTTGGGGTTGTTATCCACTAGCGCTTTGATCCTTCAGAGGGTCACCAGTCCCACCGCAGACGGACTTCTCTGGGGGCAAAAAGCTCCTGTTCCAATGAGATGGTTTCTCAATAAATTAAAACAGAAATCCTATTTGAGAACAGAGAAATCATGGAAAAAATAAGAGCTCTTAAAACAGCCCTCCGTGTTTAAATCTATGATAGCTTTCGCTTTTGTCCTGCTGTCAGCGGCATGTTTACTACTGTGACTGTCTTCAGGGGACAACACAAAGTACTGAGCCAGGGCGGCTCACTCCGGGTTCAACCACCCGCGCCCTGGTTCGCTGTGAATGGGTCTGCATCCTTGGAAACAGAATTAAGAAAATGAGCCCAGACTCTCCTCTCCCACCCCTGCCGCCCCGGGATAAGGAATGACTTCAGGAACCGCGTGCTCTGCGGAGTGGGTGCTCTCAGGCCCACAAGCACCACCGTCGGTGTTTGTGAGACGGACATGGTCTGATCCGTGTACCAGAACTTCTTCTTCACTTGAAAAGCCACCTTACTTATGCATTGTCCGAAATGACACCCCCCCCCATACATTCTGTACTATAAAAACACGGGGAAAATGAGTTGAGGATAAAAGTGAATGGAGAAAATAACAATGGGCTTTGTGGATGCACTAGAGGAGCAGCTCGTCAGGTCGACTCCGCAGAGAGGCATATTCCCAAACCAGTCATCACGAACAGACTTCACTTCCACAGGAAAAAAAAAAAAAAAGAAAAGAAAAAAAGACAGGGTCTGAAAACTCCGGACAAAAGAAATCCCTGCAGACGAAGTAAAAACAAATTAAAAGACCCATTATAAAACACAGATGCTACAAGGAAAATAAACTTTCCAAGATTTACTGGGATTTGACAAAGTTGGACATTTGTGGAAAAGACATCAGCAGAACTCCCAGGTAATGCGGCTGGAAGGCTAGACTCCTTCTTTTTTATCTTTACCCTCCATGCACCAGCTGCCAGGTTGGTATTCTTAGCTCCTGAATGCAGTGATGTGAGAACATGTGAATCTGGCAAACTGCCAACTGCAAGAAATTCCTCCAGTCAGCAAGACCCTGAAATTGTCCAACATTTCAGATTATGCTAACTCTTAATGTTAGTGTCTGTGTACTGTGTGGGTGTACATCATCAACACAAAAAGATAAGTTAGGGTGAGATTTTTCACTTTCTTTCAACTCCAAACTATTTCACTACTTTGCACTGTGAACCGAGGGGAATATTATCCCCTCAAAACATATCAAGCATTCAAACAATAACAGTTACAGATCAAAAAGTCCAAGAAAAAATTTTTTACAGGCTTCTAGAAGCACAAGATACAGGCTGTCACCAACGAGGGTCAAAGGAAGTTTCTATAGGAAAGGGATGTGTGAAAAACTAAGAACTCCAATAATGTCAACTGAATTAAGCATTTGGAAGATAAGGAAGCACTGTCTTTTGTAGTCATTTGGGACTTGGAGATAAACAGATACTGAATCATTTGCAAAACAGCAAAAAGAAAGGAGGCCTTGCCATTGGCAGCCCACGGGAGCTGCCATCATCAGGCCGTCCTCCTCCCTCTGACTTCACCCACGCCTGTCCACACTCAAACCTTCCTCACTCAGGGCCTTGAAATGTCAGGGCCGTGACAGAGACTTTCATAAAACCTCCGTGTCCTGGAATCTCTTTAATCGTGTCGAATTCTGTTCTCACTCCCTCTCCACACACACTTCCCCGAAGGTCCACTACAGCCCGAGGACACAAAGCTCCTAGTCAGGGCCCCTGGTCTGTGTTGAAGGCTTGTAGCAGAAGGTCACACTGAAACTCGATGTCAATTTGGATCCCCAGACAAATCCACAGCCATGGACCTCTCCCCTAAAGTATCTAGTTCCTCTGTCCTCTTTCCAATGCTCTCCTACTCTATAAGGTCATGAAGATGCTCTGTTCCCGACATCGTATCTTTCCAAAGGAAAAAGCTGAATAGAGTTCGAGGAGTTTTTTGTATGCAGTTTGCATTCCACCGAAGACCAAAACATTCAGTCAGCTTTTAATATCCTGCTGTGGAATTGAGAGGGATAAAAATCCAAGAGCTGCCAAGAAGTTTACGTTAATTCATTATTTGAAAAGTTTTCTTGACTGGTTCAAAGGAGTACAGTGGGGGCCTGTTCTGAAACCACCGCTGAAAACAGGGACTCTGAAAAGATAAAAACACTACCTAGTTCTTGCTTTCCATCTAATTTAACATGAAAGCTTTTTCAACCCAACGTTCAATAATTACTTAATCGAAGTCAAAATCCTTTCAGAATCTACAAACAGTGCCCTATGCAAATGGGAATTTCCTCTCTGTGGGCTGCTTCTGGTTGGGAATTGGAGCCTCTCTCCCCCCTTCCCTTCCCCTTTCCTAGAGGAGAATGACAAGCTTCCCAGCTGCAGTTCCAGGACTTTCACCCTCCTCTGTGACCTTTTCTCAGGCATGTTCCAGTATAATCTGTAATCTACTGAAGTGGGAAAAGGAAACAGCAGCGCCCTGGTGAGAAACAGTGCCTTCTGACCCACATACCAAGCTGGGCGGAAGCAATGCTTGTTCACCGGAGCCAAGGAGGAGAGAACACACAACGAAAAGAAAACGGACTCTAGACCTATGTCGATACACAAACACATGGAGACTTATTTCAAAAGACTGTGAGCACAACTATCGGTTTAGGAAATGTAATTAAAGACAAGATGTCCTGGGATCATCCTGACACGATTTTTCTCACAATTTTTGGGGGGAGGCAGTACATGATCATGTAAAAGCAGTGTAAGGTTTTAAGCATTTCAGGGAAGGACACTTGTTGCTTTTTACAAGTAAGCAGCTCAGGTCACCACACACACCAATACTGGTACTTCGGGCAAGAGTGAGAGGGTAGAAAAGTTAAAGAAGCTCCCCCAAATGGACTTAAAAACAGGAATCCAATTTTTTTTCAAAATAAAAACCAAGGTTACTGATACTATTATAATTAATTCTCACAAGAACAAACAAAGCCTACATAGTGCTTTGTACTAGTTTTTATTAAGTGCCATTAGAATTTAAACCATCCTCTGAAGGGAATGATACGGCACTAATTATTTATAGCTACTTTACATATGAATAATTTAATGAATCATTTGCTAAAAAGGTTTTTCTTCCCTCTTAATACATTCTTACTTGTTTATAATCATCCTTAATGTGGAAGCTATCATCATATGTAATTTTAAGTATTTTCCTTTCTTAAAACTAAAATATACTCAAAGAATTTAGAGAATTCATACATTAAAATTAAAAGTCCTAAAGAAATAATTACTCTTGCTAAACTCATAAGTAGAGGAAGTTTGGTATACCCTTCTCCAAAAATGTAACTAGGACAAGGACTGTCAGGTTGTTCCGAGGGAAAAACAGAAAAAGGGGATGAAATCAAAAGTAAAGACAATGTTCATAAGATTTAAAAAGCAAAGGAGGAAAAGTAATCAAAGGAGCTAAAAGACATCAACTGAAATACAAAAATCTGCCTGAACAACATCAGAAAACCTCCCTACAAGTGTTAAATTCATCATCTTATTATTCTTAGACTACTCCATGGCTCGAGGATGAATAAAATTTATTAGGACCTGGTGTTCTTGATGTTTAAGAAGTTTTAGCAATTAGAACTCATTTTAAGTATTAGGAGTATAGTTTTATACACTTCAATGGTGAAAAATAAAAAACTAGAAACATTATCTTTACATAAATAAATCTATATGAAGAGATGATAGTCTCTTTAACACTCCAGGGGACCAAGGAAATTCTTTGTATAAATAAAAATAATAAAAAGACGGTGAGCTTTTTACTTTGAAAGCTAAACTTTCAAATTAAAGTGCATATGTCCAACTCCTCTGAAGCATAGCAGTGGAACTGAAGACTTTAATCGTACTGAAGATACTCAGAATTGAAAGAGCATAATCTAATATCCCTTGGCCCAAATATGGGATAAAATGGACTGCCCCGAGTAGAACTTTTCATGAAAATTATTTTTAACAGTACTTTCTACCCAACCCTGATGCTTATCTCATGATACATTTTGTATCATATTAGCAGACCTCACAGAATCATTCCACTGTTCAAAGAAAAAACTATCCTCCTGATGCAACAGATAAAACTTTGTTAGACAGGGGAACATACAGAAGTATGGAGAGTTGGCTCTGAAATTTCTAAAGACTCTATAATATGACGAAGTATTTAATTAATTGTGCTATATAAAGTATATTTTCTCAGGACACAAAGAACACAAGAATGATTTAACATTTGAAGAACCAGCCTTTTTCCATTACACTGAACACCGTACACTTTAAGAAAGAGTTAAATATTAAAATCAAGGTGTCTTCTGCTGAAGAACAAGCATAGCAGTAAAATGTAGCAACTTTCCTAATGAGCAAATAGATATAAACCAAAATAGCAAAGACTCCCTTTCCCCACCGCCTCCAGCTCCTCCACTTGTCTCCCCACCCCCACCCCAACGGAAGCCTGCCTTCTTATTACCCATGACTGTTAAGAATATTTTTTTGGCTCTATTTCAGCATCATGACTCAGGTCATGAGAAGTGTCAAAGATGCATTTCCTTCAGATGGGAAAAAGCAACAGAATTTAACAACCGTACGAAGATGGGAGTAAAGCGCAGAAAGGGCCAAATCAGCATTTTTGACAACAGGAAAGAAAAACTCCTTTCTAATCACTTATATTTTATTTCTAGGTTCCATCAAAATATGCTCCTATGTTCTGCTCAAGAAAATTTAAAAACTAATATGCAACTATGCTACCGAAATTATTCAAAGATTTGTGGAAAGAATCGACCACAATAAAGACTTTAAACTTAGCACATTATAGAAACACTAATAATTAGTTGAAGTCCTGTTTTTTTAAGTTCTCCAAAAGCATACCTGTAAATTTACCTACATACACAGAAATTCTTTTTGTGGGAGAGCTTTCAGCATAAGACCCACAAAGAAGTGTGGTACTATATATAAAAAAATGCTTCTTCTTCGCTATACTTCTTTGCAGTTGTATCATTTCATATTTCCCTTGCCCATGATTTTATCAAACGTAGGTACATTTCAGTTCCCTGCAAAAATGACTAGGATGATGTAGTATTGAACGTTTTTTAAGTACTTCCTCCCAAAACTTGTTCTTCACATTAAAAATGGAATAGCCTATCCGTGCTGAAGATACCAATAACAAATGCCCACATTAATTCCTCTGTCCATTCTGAAATACTTTTTCTCTCGTGCCTCCTTATAACTGCTATATTCTCACCTGCAAAAACAAATCACCCAACGTGAATACCTCGTTCAATGAACCTTAAATCCTTTTCCTTTCCTCATGTTCCTCCGAACTCAAAATGCCACTCAGCCTATTATTGTAAGAACCACCAGGGTTTCAGTTCCTCAGCACACAAAACCCTGGCATAGTACTGATCTGTCTTTTTAATATTTTGTACACTACAATTATCAACAGCAAACTTCTAACTCCTGCTCAGATTTTAAACCTCAAGACCATTTTACTTAAGAATGATAATTTCTAAATCAATTTCTTTGTCTCTACCATCAAGACACTGGTTGGTTGCTCTTTCGCTTCTCTCCCTTAAAGTTTTCCAAAACAAAAATACTGAAAAAATATTTCAAGTGGTGCCACCGCCTGCCTGGCAATTGCAAGGTCCTGAGTTCAATCCCCAGTACTGAAAAAAACCCAAAAAACAAAAAACAGATCTCCTTTTAATGAACCTAAAAGGTAAATATTCAACCCCTTATTCAACATCAGTTATTCATACACTCTTTTTTTTTTTCTCCAATAACTAAAAAAGCCAGGTTTCCAGGTTTCCAGGTTTCCACTGGAATATTTGTTTCAGTGGAATTGGACCAAAATTCTTAACTGTCCTTCTTCCTGAAAAGGCCACAGTGAGACACAAGGAAATTCACTCAGTTTCCTGAAATCCAACTTGTAAGTTCACTGCCCGGAAGTCTTCATTACTCAAGCATCACCCTAAACAGAAAGGAGAGAGATTCCTTTACAGGGAAACTGATGAATCTAAGAGAAATGAGAGGTACCATCACACGGAAGCCCTACCCAAGGAGCGTCTGTGCTGGTCTGCTTCCTACATAAAAGAGCTGCTGATCGATGGCTTACTACTGGGTTGTTGATCAGCTGAACAAAAATG
This sequence comes from Petromus typicus, assembly GCA_004026965.1. Lineage (NCBI taxonomy): Eukaryota > Metazoa > Chordata > Mammalia > Rodentia > Petromuridae > Petromus > Petromus typicus. The sequence continues at coordinate 10,550 of PVIR01034717.1, read as the reverse complement.
AACTAATAAATCATAATATTAAAATAAGAAAGATCAGTCAAGAATTTGCAGACACTGGTATCAGTGGCTTAATCAGTCTGATGAAGCTTTGTCACCAATACTCTTTGAATCTACCTAGTTTAAGTACAAATGTAAAATCAAGGCTGAGAACCATTATTCTAACATGAAACAAAAAGGTCAAACCAAGAAACTGAAAAAAGGAATTTGAAGGAAATAAAGAGTACAAAGAGCAAAAGGTTATTAAAAAAAAATCCTTCAAAGAACTAAACAATATGATATCTATAACATAAGGAAAAGAGCCTGGCGAGGTAGTGGACAGCTATAATCCCAGCACTGTCACAGGAGCAACGCAAGTTGGTGACCAGTGTGGGCAACGCAGAGGTTTAACAAGAACCTGTGTGACAATAAGACTGTTTAAAAGGTCCTGGGTTCAATCTCCCCTGTGCAAAATAAATAGGTAGACAAACAGCTACCTGGACAGTTAATTAAGAAAAAGAAGTAACACTACAAGAAACATTCAAATAAAAGCATATTAAAATATTCCATAAATAAAAATGCAGAAAGACTGGAAGTTACAGAGATATCCTCATCAAATAAGATGTTTGAAAAGTCAGAAACCCAATGCAGTAGAAACATTATTCAACTAATAGGATTTCTAGAAAATGGAGGGGGAAGAGCTAACAATTTTCTGAAGTCAAAAGAAGAGATCTTGGGGAAATGATAGCACAGACAGAGACAGAAGGTCAGGAGGCTGCTTTACATTTTATGATAACAGTATGGTGTTTGATTTTTATAATGAATGTATATATTTATCTGATAAAAATAAAATTTACCTTAAAAAGTGAACCATAGCAGGAATGCCACACAATACTAACAGAAAAGGAAGAGATTATGGGCCATGAAGATGATTCAGAGCCTCAACATGTAATCTGGTCACCCTGGGAGCAGATACACAGATTACAAGACCCTCGCACAGCAATACATACAAACACGAGGAACAAATTTTAGAACACACCGAAAGTACTTATCCTAATGCTGTCACTGAAAGATCTGCCCTTGTTCCTCTAGGCACGCTCACAGGAACGAGGCATTTAGAATACTCCAAGAAGACAATAACTGACAGTACTGTATTACCAAAGTGCAATTCTCTAAGAAGACTTTAAGAGATAGATCATGGAAAACATAATAAAGAAAGAAGGATTGTAAAAAGATGTGATAGGATGCCAACATCCACAGCATCCCCACATTCATACCAGTTTGCCTTTATTGTAATTCGAGAAAAGCTGAGAAAATATTGCCCTCTAGAGGCCTGTCCCATTAACCATTGATACTGTAAAACAAAATATTTAAAAGAAAATAAGGTGTAGGGGTAAGTAACGAGGGGGAAAAATAATGTGATGATAATAAAAAAAAAAAAGGAAACAAAGCTTATGTATATGGGGGCAGAAGGTTATAGGTTGAGTAGGGGAATGGGAAAAAAATGAGAATTAAGTTGTATCATATATTGGTACAAATTCTCAATGTTGAATGTGATCATGATGTGTATACATAATGTAACAATGAAGATTTGAATTTAAAAAAAAGATAACAGAGACATAGTAGATACTTATACACTAACAGTATTATTCACTATAGCAAGAAAAAGAAAAACTAAAACTTTTGAAACGATGTACATAAATTTACCAACGTTAAAAAATGCATAGAAAGTGCTGGGTGTGGTGGCTCACGCCTGTAATCCCAGCACTTGGAAGGCAGAGGCAGGAGGATTGCTGTGATGTGAGTTGGAGGCTGAGCTCAGGGCCAGCCTGAACCACAAAAGCAAGACTTTGTCTCAAAAAAACAAAAACAAAAAAAATGCATAGAAAAAATAAAAATATTTCATAAGAAGCAAAATTAAAAAATAATATTCTGGCTTAGCTTCATGTGCTAAGTACAGCAGAGGGCATTTCTTTTAAAGCCAAATTTATAGAGAAAAAACCTGAAAATTCACAAAAGAAAATACAAAAATATCTGAATAGCTTTAATTATTAAACCACTTGTAGAACTAAGTTGAAAAGTATATGTTAGAATTACTATCATTTTAAAGTGCAATTATGGTATTACAACATCCAGAGTTTTAAGTTTACACAGGTTATTTGACTTTTTTTTTACTCCTACAACAATGGTACCTATCTTATCCTCTCAATTTTGCTATCAAAGTAATACTTTTCTAAAAATTAAAACTTGCTTGAAAACAATAGTTATACTATCTTTTCTAATATATATTTTCTCCAATTAGTGAATCTTAAAAGAAAACATCATGTTTCTGGGAAGCCTAGTCTTCTCCTTACTTCCTGTACAGAGACTCTTTTGCTGTCTCCAAGGAGCTCCAGCAAGTGTGATGAATGATACTTAAAACACGCGTCGCTCTGTTGCACAGTACCTGTCAAAACGTTTAGAAGGATACGGGAAAGATTAAGAGGAAAACAAGTTCACCAAAAATATGTTCCACTTTAAAACAACACATTGGAAATAAGACTGCATCTGAGCTAAGATGATAAAATCCAGCGAATCAGCAAAAACTTAGGTACTAAACTATCCTAAGAGAAGATTTCCCCCCGTGTAACATGGATATACTATTTATATATTCTGTGTCATATGAGGCATAAAATTCAAAGCAGAGCTGTAGCGCACATGATTGACTTTTCTTGGCAAAAATTAAAACATACTCATGGAAACTTCAGTCTAGAAGTAAACAACGATGTGAAATGAGAAGTCAAGAAACGTCACGTTTTTACTGATTCTTGTAAGTAGGTGAAATCATGTAAGGCTGAATATGTGGTTGCTTTGCATTTACAATTATGATGTGGTCTGTAACTAAAAAACTTCCGATCAACAAAAATAAATAATTATGATAACCATCCAATGAAAGCTATAAACAGTCGCAGAGTGGGTAAATGAATACCTTGTACAGATGCTGAAGAGGAAAGGGATACTGCCAGTTCCCCTTCTTATTAACATCTTCCAATGAGACCCCTGCGACTCCCAAAACTGCTGTGACAAGCCACATGTCTCCTACATAAAACATTAATTTTGTCCTGGTTTTACCTCTTCTCTTCACTGACCTATCAGTAGAACCTAACACGTTCATTATTCCCTTCTTCTCATCCCCCCAAAAAACTTTCTATACTTAGCTCTATGGCTTCTCATATAGGCTTTTCCTTTGTGTGTCTCTGGCTACTTGTCGGAGAGCCCAGGATCAGTTTCAAACACCCCTCATTTATGGTAACACAACAGGCCACTTTGCTCTGCTTTCAGTTTCCAACTGTCATCTATGCCTTCCAAATGTGTGTCTCCTGTGCTTTCCAGAGCCTCGGGCACAGATGACCAACACTGCCGGGGGCCACAGATACAATTGACATTTAATGTGTCAAAAACTCCCCAGCCTGTCCTACCCACACATCCGCTTTATTTATGTTTCAGTTAACACCGACTCTGCTCTTCCAGCTACTCAGGCTAAAAGCCTTACTAGTCACCTTGACTCATCTCTTCTTTCATACTTGATCATAAGATAAACCGGAAATATTAGTAGTCCTACCATAAAAAAGAAACCAAGTATCCAGTGACTCTGGACAACCTCACTATAAACAACCTGCCCCAAACTTCATCTTCTTGCCTAGATTTTTTCCAAAAAATCTACTAAAGTGGTTTCACGAGGCTTCTAGCCTCGTGTACTTACAGACTGCTTCCTCCACACAGATTTCCACTTGCATCATGTAAAAAAACACAAACAAAAACCAGCCATCTCCCTTCATGATCACCCCCAAGCCCTCCACAGTCTCGCCTTCCCAAGAAGTCGGAGGCCACCGTGACCCGGCCACACACTGTTCGCTAGCCTCCCGGCCTTTCTGTGAAAACTCCTGCCGTGTTCTCACCACATCTTGGCATCTGCATCACTCTCTCCCCCACTTCCATATTTCTGGTTGAAATGTCATGGCTTTGGTCAGGCCTACAAGAAGAATATGAATCTGAAATAGCCTCACCAGGCATCTCCTATTCCATTCCCACTCTTTCCTTTTCTCCATAGCTGCTGGAAACGGGGCATTTTCTGTTTTTGTTTGCTCTGGTATTTCCAGAGCCTAATACAGTGCCTAGACATAACAAACAGTAACTCGCTGAACAAATTGTTGCGTCTCACACATATTAAACTGAAACCTGGGATCACTACGAATGAAAATCTCTTCATTCTGGCAAGTAGTGATTTAAATCCCACTTGCTTTTCTTAACAACCTCTAAAGATGGGGAGAGCCTTAAAGACTACACTTCACCAATTAATATGTAAGGTGCCAAGATAAATACAAACAACAAGGGCAAGACAATTAAAGGTGTAAACATGAGCAATTCCCATTTACCTAAGACAGAAGAATGTACGGGACACCGTACTAAAGTTCACACGTTATACAACGTGGAGAGAAGACATAGAGGATTAAGTGATGCTTTGGCTAGCTGAGTAGGCATTCAAAAGATTAAAAATGATTTCAAGGAAAGTGTGCACACAGGAGAGAAAAAAATGAACATATGTGGCATATTCGTAGAGAAATACAGAAACCTAGGTACAGTGGAATAGGAAGATGGGACACTCTCTAACATTCTAGCAGCACCGTGAGACACAATGATTTAAGCATAAAAACTAGCAGATATTATGGTTAACAGAAGAGATATTTGTGATATGATAGGAAAAAATGGTTAGGCCATGATCAGGGATTCATAATCACTGTAACACAGGCTACCTGGGCAGGAAAGTCTGTGGATTCCCTTTCTGAGTAGTAGTTATAAATGCACAGAATGTAATGTGCATAATTAAAATGGGAATGATTATATTAAAATAGCTACAACATATTATAATTATATACATAAATTCAACTTAGGTAATGATTAGCATAAACAACATTTGAAGAAATATTCAAGATGTATATTTCATATATACTGTGATATACAAACACCTCTGTTTTCCACTGATTAACAATGTCACATGTACTGCTAATATTATTAGCATGTTTTCTATACTCATGCCAAAAGTAGCGCTTACTTCTGGTTAAAAGGTAGTGAATGCACAGATCGAACTGTTTTTCCAATCCTTGTCCATGAATTTCAACTTAAGGACTCCTCATCTATGCTAAGATCCTGGCAATGGGTTAGGAAATGAAAGAGATATTTAGAAAGAATATATTTCAAATAAATAAACATCCTCTGGAAAAAAGGCTAATAGATAAAATAATCCTAACCTAAACTGGATTGCCGCCAAAAAGTAAAAAGGAAACACCCCTATATCAATTGTTATTTAACAGTTTCCTTTACTTCGCTAAAAAGAGCATCGACAACAACAGTATGACGGCCAAAACATGATTCATTTTCAAGATGACTCTGTCCCGGTTCAAAGGTTTATATTGTTTCTTACCAGCAGCCAACTGTTTACTCACACAAACTTGTAAATATGTCGTTTTTAGAACTAATCAACAACAACGCCCATTTTGTTTTGACATGTGAGACACAAAAAGAAAATGAAGAAAAATGACCTTCACTCTGATGTCATTGTTTCCAGAATCCAAACACACTGGTGAATTTCTGAGTGAGAAACACTTTAACATGTGTAACTGAGGGAAAACGCCTCCTGAAATTCCTGCCTTATAAAAGAAAATTAACATTCTAAAGATCGTCAAAGAGGGTGGAATCTCCTTTTCGAAATTTCTATAAACTTATGAAAACAATGAAATCAATAAAGCTGAAGGCAAGGGATAACTCTGATTATTCCATGACTGTCCTTCTACAAATGATATAATCCTTCACTGGTTGGAACTCTGCAACCTTCACCAAAATATAATGAAAGGTATTTGTGTACAGTCACTTAATGTCTTTCTTTCTCTTGAAGCAAAAGACTTACGAAGGCAGGAAAAACTTTAATTTTTTGTGTATGCCTTGCCCAAAGCCTAGGACAAAAGCTGGTCAGTGGTTTGCTTCATGAGGGTAGAATGGGCGGGGAAAAAACATGGAAGGGAATATCTTCTCATGCTGTACAAATCGAAGGACTACAAATTCTTCCAAATTTACCAGGGTATCTCTTTTTATTTTGAGACAGAGGTTCAATCAATTTCCCAGGCTGGTGTTTAACTTACCATCCTCTTACCATAGCCATCTCAGTAGAGGGGATTACAAATGTGTGCCACAATGTCTGGCACAGGACCTCACTCCTGAAAACCTAAAATGGTTATCAGGAAGAAGAATATGAAGTTCACAGAAAGAGTAATCCACATCCCACATTTGAAGCAGTCTACTGCGACTGAAATGATATAACTACTCTGATGTTACTTACAAAGGTTAAGGTTAACTAATGTGATGACTGAGAATTTCCACTCAAAAGTAAGGATGTAGTTATACAAAGAAACAGTCAAAAAATTCTCACTGCATCATTAGAAAAATTCCAAACCAGAAACCATACAAATGCTCATGAAAAATATTAGGAAGTATAAATTAGTAGAAGCAGATCTACACAGAGGAATAAGCAAAGAATTTTAAACCCAGCCTCAAAAATCATGGCTGGTCAGAGTTACTTATAACAGTTTTGTATTCTAACTAAATTAATTTTTCACCACACAGAACAATTACCAAGAAAACAACAGGAACAAATGAATTAAATCTAACTGAAACAATATGAATGAATCTTATGAACATAATATCCAGAAAGTAAATCTACTAGAACAGAATATAAATAGGCTACAATTCCATTTGCATACATATGAAAAACAACATTTAGGTACTTCCTTAGAAATAGAACTACCTATAAAAAATGAGAAAGCAAATACCATAAAATCCTGAACTGTGGTTTAATATTATACAGAATGGGGCAAAGAAAAGAGATTTTGATAAGGTTCGACTCACTGACCAGCATAACGGTTATCTAACTATTTGCTCTAGGATAAATTTCTGAGATACATCTTTATTCTTCTTCCTGTAACATACTGGCATAAATCCCACAGAGTGTACTTCAAAATAAAATATAATGACTGCGCTAGCAAAACTATACATGAGTAATGACTGTTGTTTTCCAACAATGAATAGTTCTTTTTTTTTTTTTTTTTTTGAGACAGGGTCTCGCTTTGTAGTTCAGGCTGGCCCAGAGCTCAGCCTCAAACTCACATCACAGCAATCCTCATGCCTCTGCCTCTCGAGTGCTGGGATTACAGGCGTGAGCCACCACGCCCGGCACTGGTATGTGGTACTGGTTGCTGCTGGGTGTGAGTCTCCACTCCCAGTATTGTTATGTGGTTACCGGGGATCGAACCCGGGCCCTTGCGCTTGCAAGACAGGCGCCGGAACCACTGAGCTAAATCCCCGGCCCCCAACAATGAATAGTTCTTAATCAACTATAAGACTGGCTCATTCCATACAGAATATTTAGGAAGACATACTGGAATGCAGATCAGTTCTCTAAAGTTATGAATGTAGTTCAAATTATATAAATGTGACACCAAATGCCACTGACATCCCTACTTAGGGACCGTGGTAAAGATTATCATTACTACAGTGGCTCAAATTTATTAACGATCTAATGAATAAGAATGTTTTACATGAGTTTAAGATCTTGTGTTCTACAAACAGATTACAAAATGTTGTTATTTTACCTCAGCTCTCTAAAATGGCACACACGGTCAGTGAAAACTGAAAGGCGCAATGGGGAGGGAGAAGTGAAGGTTACCGTGCAGGGGTGAGCCGGAAGGGCTGCTGGATAGACCTGGAACAGGGCTGCAGCGGCCTCCTTGCTTAGACGTCAGCTCTTGCTCAATCTCTTCCAGTCCAGCACTTTTCTGGAAACGGCTCATGCGATTCACCACGCGTGGTGACATATGAGTCCGCACACAAGGCTGGCCTCCGTAGGGGTTGATGGGGAACACGTGTGAGGTACCTCGGAGGGTACTGACCACAACCCAGCGACAGTCGTGGCTGAAGCAGATGTCCTGAACCTGGAGACGAGACAAGACACAGAAATAGCTGAGATGACTTGGATTTTGCAAAGAGCGTCACATATCACCAAATATTAATAGAAATGATTGTTTTGTTCTGAAGTTTACCTAAGCATAGGTTAGTAAATGAAAAACTTTGTTTTATAGGTAAGAATTTGACAATGAATGTTGGTCGAATCTACAAAATTTAGAACAGGGAATTCTGTTCCTTCCTGCATGAAGCAGCGAGTCAGAAAACAGGATCTAGACTTCGGATTCCTTACAGCGCTGTCCCAAAAAGGATGAGTCAGGCTTATTGTCCTAAGACTTTTTAGTAAAGCACAGAACAGTAAAAACTTAGAAATTATATAATACAGTGAAAATTATTGATTCAGTCATTTAAGCAAATACTAAGTATACACCACACTAGAAATGCAAATCCATGTTATTACCATTTAACAGGAAACTAAGACATGTAAGAAATTTATTAAAAGATAATACATAGGAAGGAAAATAACCAGCCAGGTATAGTGCCAACAAAAAAGAAAGAAAAAGGTAGATTCTGCTTCTCTGAACAGGGGTGCACTTCTCACTAGGAGATAGTGACTTAGAGCATACAGAATAATCACACAAAACACTCTTTTTTTTTTTTTTCCTTTTTTGAGACAGGGTCTCACTTTTTGCAGTTCAGGCTGGCCCTGAGCTGAGCCTTGAAATCACAGCAATCCTCCTGCCTCTGCCTCCCAAATTCTGGGATTACACGCTCAGCACTGTGGTATATGGTTCTGATTGCTGCTGGGCGTGAGTCTCCACACCCAGCACTGTTGTATGTGGTAACCAGGGATCGAACTTGGGCCCCTGAACTTGCAGGACAGGTGCCAGAACCACTGAGCTAAATCCCTAGCCCCCAAAAACACTCTTAGAATACCCTTGGACTGAGGAATTTTTGTCACTGTTTACGTATTTTTATTTTTGTTTTGTTTTGTTTCCAGTTTGAGACAGGTTCTCAGTGAGCTGTCCTGATTGGTCATGATCTTATGATCCTCCTGCCTCAGCCTCCAAAGTTGATGGCATTTTAGAGATGTGTCACTAAGCCCAGCCTGGGATTGGGCTTAAAGTAGCATACTCTTCCGTGAAAGAAAAAAACCCACTTTAATTTGAATCTATTTAGATATTCCATTTTAGGTACAGCTGTAAGGTGGAAATAGTGGATAAGTTCTTCAGGATGTCAGAAGCTCCACAGAAGTCAACAAAAAGCCAGCAGTATTTGGATTTTATTTGAGAAATAGTGGAAGGAGATCTCAGTTTTGGAAAAATGGTTCTGAGGGTAAAATGTACAGTAGTAGAATTATTAGTACAGTGGTAGAGATGTGGGTGGCTACAGAAAAGTTAGTTAGGAATTCACTTACATAGTCACATATAAACACCCTGAAAAGTGATGGGATGCAAAAGAAGGTATTAAAACACCCTGAACGTAAACTCAACAACAACAACCACTGTAACCACAAAGATGATATTCACATATCTGCAGAGGTTGGCAAAGTCTCTCAACCAGGTGCCACTGGACCGTGCACAATAAACTACCTCCCCTGTCTATTGCATCCATGCAACTCTGCCCTTGTACAGCCATTACAAACAGAAAATATAAAAATAAATTAACACAGTTTTGTTCTGAGGTCTGAGAGATTTTACAGAAGCAGCTGCTCAGAGACCTGATCCCGAGAAAATGCATCATCAATTTGTTTCAGATTTATATACTGAATTAAGTTCTGGTATCTGAAGTAGCAATTTTAATTTGCCATCTCTAACTTAATATCAATCAAAAGGTAAAACGAGCAAAAATATCTCCATTTATTTTTTCATATGGTGAAAGTCAAGTAAAATTTGTCACTGCTCTGAGATGGGGTGTGTGGCTGGGAACCAAACCCAGGGTCTCCTGCATACTAGGCAACCACTCTATCACCAACTTGATCTGTAGCCCTGGTCTAAGCTCTGTACTGAGGGCTTCTACATTGACATATAGACATTTTCTGTTACACAACTGTCAAACAGTGCTTGACAAACAAAAATGGAAGTTGAGACAGGAGCAGAGGGGAAGCCAGACAAGGAGAAACATAAAGGTATGAGGATATCTGAGAGTGGAATTTACCACGAAAATTATGTGTCTATGTGTATAAACATACATGAGTGTCAGACGTGTTAGCTTTCATTAATAACAACTTGTATTCAAAAAATTCCTCAAGTAGAGAAAAACATTCCAATATATTAGATCTTCAAATAAGTCTATACTCAAGATTAAAATCTTAGGGGCCGGGGATATAGCTCAGTGGTTCCGGCGCCTGTCTTGCAAGCGCAAGGACCTGGGTTCAATCCCTGGTAACCACATAACAATACTGGGTGTGGAGACTCACCCCAGCGGCAACCAGTACCACATACCAGTGCCGGGCGTGGTGGCTCACGCCTGTAATCCCAGCACTCAGGAGGCAGAGGCAGGAGGATTGCTGTGATGTGAGTTGGAGGCTGAGCTCAGGGCCAGCCTGAACCACAAAGTGAGACCCTGTCTCAAAAAACCTT
>PVIR01034716.1:0-16968 GCA_004026965.1 Petromus typicus | reverse complement strand
TCTGATAATTGTGCTATTCCAATGCAGAAGGACTTTTAATATTTAATACTTTAAATATTAAAGTTGTATTTAAATTTTAATTTGTATACATATTTAATGCCTATGAAGTATAATACATAAAAGATCAGTAAATAGGATAATTTCTATTTTTTTTCTAGTTTTTTGAGACAGAATCTCGCTTTGTAGTTCAGGCTGGTCCTGAACTCAGCCTCAAACCCAGCAGTCCTCCAGCTTCTGCCACACGAGTGCTGGGACCACAAATGTGAACCACCATGCCCAGCACTGTGATATGTGGTACTGATTGCTGGTGAGCTTGAGTCACCACACCTGACATTGTTGTATGTGGTCACTGGAGATCCAACCCAGGCCATTTCACTTGCAAGACATTATAGAATTACAGTTATAACACCAGTACTCCTCAACTCTTTAATAAAATTGAAGGAGAAGCTTCCAAACTCATTCCTGGAAATCCAGCATCACTTTGATTCCAGAATCAGTTGGAAAAAAAGCTTTTAACAAAATCCCACACCCATTCATAATAAAAGCCTTGAAGAAAGTAAGTATACAAGAATTCTACCCCAAACTGATAAAAGCCTTTATGACAAAGCAACAGCCAGTATCCTGGTAATGGGGTAAATCTGAAAGCTTTTTCTCTAAAATCAGGAACAAGCTAAGATTATCCACTCCTGTTCAATATAGTACTCAAAATATGAGCCAGAGTAATCAGGCAAAAGAAAGAAATAGATGGATATGTATAGAAAAGGAAGAAGTCAAAGTATTATTATTTGTGTGTGACACAGCCTTTTACAGAGAAGACCGTAAAACTATACCAAAAGACTTCTAGAAATAATAACCAAATACAGCAGTTAGAAGAAAGCAAAATAAGCACACTACAATCAGTAGCATTCCTGTGTACAATGATGAACTGAGAAAGAAAGTATGAAAATTATATCTTTCATAATAGCATCAAGAAAAATTAAATACTTAGGAGTTAGCCTGACCAAGAAACTGAAAGACTTCTACAATGAAAACTGTAAAACTATAGGTCTTTGAAGGAGAATATCAGAAAATGGAAAGAAAACCCTGTTTTTGGATTAGCAGAAGCAATATTGCCAACTGGCTATACTCCCAAAATTAATATACAGATTTAATGCAATTATCATCAAACTACCAGCCACATTCCTCACAAAGCTAGAGAAAACAATGCTAAAATCTTTATGGAACCAGAGGAGATACAGAATAACAATAGCAATCCTGGGTAACAAGAGCAAAGGGGGAGTCATCACAGCCCAGCACAGTACCAGCACAAAAACATATCTGTGAGTCAGTGGAACAGAACAAAGGATGTAGAAACAGCCTGATAGTTTAACAATCTGATCTTTGACAAGTAGAGCCAAAAATTTAGGGTGGAAGAAAGATAGCCTCTTTAGCAAGTGGTGCTAAGAAAATTGGCTATGTGCACACACAAAAAAGGGGGAGGAGATCTAGTAAAATGGAAATCAGAAATAATTTCTCAGATAAAAACACAGGTGTAGTGTTCAGAGTGAAAGATATGACTAATATCACAAAAGAAGAGGTCAGGAATATGATAGAATCTCAGATTATGAAAGTAATGGAATCTGTTAAATAGCTTCAAACAGATTTCCAGGAGATGAATAACTCCAACAAAAGTTTGAAAAATACAGTGAAAGAATATGAAGACCAAATATCAGAAATAGAAGATAGGATTGCAGCTAGTGAAGAGGGAAGGAATAATTTATGGAAAATACAAAGGGACCATGAGAAATCAATTGAGCAGCTGCTAGATTATGCAAAGAAGAGTAAAATAAGATGAGTGAGTGAAGGAATAGGAGACAGTGCAAAAGATATTTTTTTTTAAAAGTTCACAGATGTAATGGCAGAAAACTTGACAGGAAAACAAAAAGAATTTGATATAAAGACAAGTGAGGTATACTGGACTCCAAGTGGCTGTGATATAAAAAAGTCTACACTTAGGCATAAAATTATCCACAAACCAGGCCGGGGAGTTAGCTCAGTGGTTCCGGTGCCTATCTTGCAAGCGCAATGGACCCGGGTTCGATTCCCTGGAAACCACATACAATACTGGTTGTGGAGACACCCCAGCAGCAACCAGTACCACATACCACAGTGCTGGGCGTGGTGGCTCACGCCTGTAATCCCAGCACTTGGGAGGCAGAGGCAGGAGGGTTGCTGTGATGTGAGTTTGAGGCTGAGCTCAGGACCAGCCTGAACCACAAACCGAGACCCTGTCTCCAAAAAAACACAAAAAAACAAAAATATCCAGAAACCTAACAGAAGAACAAAATACTGAAGGAGTCAGAGAAAATAAAAAAATCACATACAAAGGAATCACAGCAGACTTCTTAATGCAAACACTCAAGTCAAGGAGAGCCTGAAGTGAAGTATTTCAAATCCTAAAAGAAAACAACTTCCAACCTAGATTGATACATCCTGCAAAACTGTCCTTCAAAATTGAGAGGGAAATAAGATACCTCTGTGACAACACCTAAGAAACTTCACGAATACAAAACCTGCAGTCAAAAAAATTCTAAACAGTATTTTAGAAAAAGACAATGAGTGTCACAATCCCATGAGAGCCAGCAGAGTGAACTCATTGGGCAAGGCAAGGGACTCAGTGGGGAAAAAGCAAAGAATAAAAGAGTCCATGATAGGAAAACCTTAACAGGGCTAAATCATTACATATCAGTTATAACCATTAATGCCAATGGCCTTGATGTGCCAACTTAAAGACATAGACTGGCAGAAGAGATTAAGAAGCAAAATCCAACAATATGCAATATACCAGGAAACATACTTGCTTCAGAAAGAAATCCATAGACTGAAAGTAAAAGGGTGGAAAATAGTTGTCCTTGTGACAGGAAACTACAAAAAAGCAGGAGAAGCTATCTTATTAACAGACAAAATAGATTTCAAACCAAAACTAATTAAGAGAAAGAAGGATACTACATCCTCATACAGTGAACAATCCAAGAGAAAGAGATGATATTCTTAGATATTTATGTACCAAATTTGAGTGCACCCAGCTATATAAAACAAATATTAATGAACATGAATAGCCAAATAAACACTAATACAATAGTAGTTGGGTACCTTAATACCCCACTGTCACAAATAGGTCAAGTGAACAAAAAAATCAATAATGAAATACTTGAATTGAACCAAACTTTTGATCAAGTGGACTTAATAGATGTCCATAAAGTGTTTCACCCCAAAGTTAGAATATATGTTCTTCCTACCTACTGAGGGATCATTCTCCAAAATAGACCACATGCTAGCTCATAGTTCATGTTTAAGTAAATGCAAAGGAATTGAAGTTATCCCCTGTATACTATCAGACCAGTGTCTTGAAATTAGAGATCAATAGCAGAAGAAATTCCAAAACCCAAAACCTTAAACACATGGAAACTGAACAACACTCTGCTAAGCAAGCAATGGGTCACAGAAGAAATTAAGCAGTTTTTACAATGAAATGAGAATGCCACAACATACAGGAATTTATAGGACACAGTAAAAATATTTATATGAAGGAAATACCTAGCAATGAATGCCCATACTAGGAAAACAGTAAATAAAAAAATCTAATGCAGAATCTCAAAATACTTGAAAAAGAGAAGCAAGGTAAACCCAAAGCTCATACAAGAAAAGAAATTATAAGGATTACCACAGAAATTAATGCAATGAAAACTAAGAAAACAGTACAAAAAAATCCAAAAATTGAAGTTTTGTTTTTTTTTTAAGAATAAATGAAATTGACAAATCCTTAACCTACATTATCAAAAAAAGAAAGGAGGGCTGGGTATTTAGCTCAGTGGTTCATGTGTCTGTTTTGCAAGCACAAGGCCCCAGTTCATCCTCCCTGATATCCACATACAACAAGTTTGGGTGTGGTGACTCACACCCACCAGCAATCAGTACCACCTACCATAGTGCTGGGCATGGTGGCTTACGCCTATAATCCTAACACTAGAGGCAGAGGTAGGACAGTTGCTGTGAGTTCAAGGCTGAGCTTGAGGCCAGCCTGAACTACAAAGCAAGACCCTGTCTCAAAAAAAAAAAAAAAAGAAGAAGGAAAAGGCTCAAATATATGCAGTCAAGAATGAAAAGGGGATAAGTTTGAATCATTTATACTTAAATGGACATACCTTGAGGATATCTCATAAGTGAAATAAATAGGTCACAGATAGGTACATATCGCATCTTTTCTCTGGTATGAGAAAATAAAGATGTAAATGAGTTCTAGAATTGTATGTTATATATTGTGAAATAGAAAATACTCAAAGTAAATAGGGTGAAGGGGGAAAATAATGAGATTATAACAAAAAAGAAAGAAAAATTTTATGTATATAGGGGGATGGTAGGGTGGGTAGGGCTAAAATGAGAATTAAGTTGTGTCTTATACTGGTACAAATCCCCATTGTGGAGTGCAATCATGATGTGTATATGTAATGTACCAATAAAGATTTCAATTTTAAAAAAAGAATGAAAAGGGGAATTCACCACAGATCCAGTAGAGGTCCAGAGGATAATAAACACCTGCTTTGAGAATCTGTACTCCAATAAAATGAAAAACACAGAAATGGATAGATCCCTAGACATATGTGAACTTCCAAAGTTGAATGAAGATAAAATATGCTAAACACCCTAATATCTGTGAAATTGAAAATTAATTTAAAACCTATTGACAAAGAAGAGTCTGAGTCCTGATAGCTTTATTACTAAATTCTAGATTTTTAGAGAAGAGCTAGTGCCACTACTCCTCAAACTCTTTAATGAAATCAAAAGGGAAGCAGTCCTTCCAGATTCATTCCTGGAAGCAACCATCACCTTGATTCCAAAAGCAGAGAAAGACAACCAAAACAAGAACTACAAGCCAATGACCCTAATGGACATTAATGCAAAAATCCTCAATAAGATACTAGCAAACAATACAGAGCATCTTCAAGAAGGTCATACACACTGACCAAATTGTATTCATCCCAGGGATGCAAGAATGGTTCAAAATGTGTAAATAAATAACTGTAACACACTACATTACAAACTCAAGGACAAAAACCAAAGACATAAAGAACAAGATAAGGATGTTCACCATCACCATTCCAGTTCAATATAGTGCTGGAAACATTAGCCACAGCAATTAGACAAGAGAAATAAATTAAAGGAATAAAGATAGGTAAGGAAGAAGTTAAACTGTCATAATTTGCTGATCACATTGATATATAGATGTCCTAAAACCTCAGCCAAAAGATTGCTAGGTTTACTCAACAGATTCAATAGCATAGCTGAATACAAAGTCAGCACTCAAAAATCAATAGCCTTTATATATACAAACAGTGAGTTCACTGAAAGAAATTGGAATCAGTTCCTTTCATAATAGCATCCAAAAAATGAAGTCTATGGGAATCAGTCTAACAAAAGAGGTGAAAGATCTGTACTCTAAAATCTACAGCATTCTGAAAAGTGAGCATGAAGAATCTATCAGAAATTGGATAGACCTTGTTCCTGGGTAGGAAGAACCAATATCATCAGCATGGCCATACTACCAAAACTATTATACTGATTCAATGCGAACTGTTTGAAATACCAACAACATACTTCACAGAGCTAGAGAAAATAATTCAAAAATCACAAGAGACTTAGAAGAGCAAAAACAATTGTAGGCACCAAGATCATGGCAGGAGGTATTACAGTCCCCAACTTGAAACTACTACAAAGCTGTTGTGATAAAAACAGCACTGGCAAAGAAACAGAATAGAGAAGAAGTTGAACAGTCTAGATGATTCAGAAACATCCCCAGATACACTAAGCCACCTCATGTTTGACAACAGAGGTAAATATCCTCAATGGAGGAAAGATAGCCTCTTTAACAAATGGTGCAGGAAAAACTGTGCTTCACCTTGCCAAAGATTAAAGCTAGATCTGTCGCTTTCCATATTCACCAAATTAAAACCAAAGTGAATTAAAGACCTAAATATTAAAAACAAACTCCAAACTTGCTGGAAAAATAGGTTTGGTAGAACGCTTGAAGACATTGGCACAGTGAAAGACTTTATGAACTAAAAACCTCAGCAACATGGAAACTAGCAGAAAGAATCAATAACTGGGGTTTACTTTTATTAAAAAGTTGCACAGCAAGAGAAACCACCAACAATGTACAGTATGGGAAAATACAGTCTACAGTATGAGAAAGAATTTTTACCTGCTGTTTGTCAGACAAAGGACTATTATCTAGAGTATGCAAAGAACTTAAAAGATCATCCACCCCCCAAATTTAAAGACCCAATTCAAATTGGGCATTTGAAATGAACAGTTATTTTTCAAATGAAGAAGTAAAGGCAGCAAAGAATCAGATGAAGTAATGGTCAACATCACTGGCCATTCGAGAAATGCAGATGAAAACACCCTTGAGATTCATCTCACTCTAGAAAGGATGACTGCTCTCACAAAAATAACCAACAACAAATGCTGGCAGGATTTCGGGGAGAAAGGAACCTTTCTCCACTGTTGGTGCAAATATAGACTTGTGCAACTACTGTGGAAATCAGTGTGGAGCTTCCTCAAAAAACTAGAACTGGAGTTTCCATTTCACCCTGCTATTCCCCTGCTAGGTGTGTACATGAAAGAATTAAAAGATTCATCTCACAGCAATATATGTACACCCATGTTTATAGCAGCTCAGTTTGTAATAGCTAAATCTTGAAAGCAGCTCAAATGCCCATTAACTGGAGAGTAGGTAAAGGTGTAGTTTTTTTATAAAATGAAGAGTTAGCCATAAAGAATGACAAATTTGAGTCATTCATACTCAAATGGATGTACCTTGAGGACATACTCATCAGTGAAATAAATAGGACTCAGATATGTAAATACTATACCTTTACTATGAAAAACTAAAGGTATAAATGAATGCCAAAATGTATGACAGGTAATGTGAAATAGGTAGAAAATGTTCAAAAGGAAAAGGGAAAGGGCAAGTAGGGGAAAGTGAAGGGAAAGAAAAAATTTGATAGTTAAAAAGGAAACAAAGCATATATATAGGGGATGGGGAGTTTCAGGGAAAGGGGAAATATGACAAGATGTGTTCATGTACAGGTACAAATTCTCAGTGTTGAATATGATCATAATGTATGTATGAAATGTACCAATAAAGTCAGTTAAAAAATTTAGACCTGTCTAATGAAAGATCCAGTCAAAAAATGGGCAACTGAAAGGCATAGATACTTCTCACAAGAAGAAATACAAATGGTGAATAAATACATGAAAAATGTTCATTATCGCTGATTGTTAAAGAAATGCCAGTCACAACAACACAGATTTTACCTTCAAACAGAATAGCAGTTATCCAGAAATCAAATAATAAATGCTGTCAAGACTGGTGAAAAAGGAGCCCTTGTACATTTTCAGTGGGAACGGAAACGTGTGCAACCAATATAAAAATCAGTATGGAGGGCTAGGGATTTAGCTTAGTGGTTCTGGTGCCTGTCTTGCAGGTGCAAGGGCTCGGGTTCAATCCCCCGTTAACCACATACAATACTGGGCATGGAGATTCACACCCAGCAGCAATCAGTACCACATACCACAGTGCTGGGCATGGTGGCTCACGCCTGTAATCCCAACACTTGGGAGGCAGAGGAAGGAGGATTGCTGTGATGTGAGTTTGAGGCTGAGCTCAGGGCCAGCCTGAACTACAAAGCGAGACCCTGTCTCAAAAAAAAAAAAAAATCAGTATGGAGATTCCTTCAAAAACTAAAAGTAGAGATTCCATTAGAGCCAACTGTTCTTCCCCCTAAAATTAAAGTCATCATATTACAGTGACACATGGTTATAACAGTATAATTCCTAACAACTGGATCTTGGAAGTGGCCTATATATCCATCAGTAGACATTGATAAGGAAAATATGATGTTTTATACAATAGAGTACTACTTTGCGATGAGATTTGTGATTTGTGGGAATATAGATACACCTTGAAAACATAATGTTAAGTGAAATAAATTAGACATGTAATCTTAAATACCTTGTGGTTCCTGTCACATAAGAAATCTATAATATAAATAAAAAGCAAAGGAAAAATAGGTAAAAGGAAACACAGATGTATGCTAATGAGAAGAGGACAAAGAGGAAAGAGGGAAAGAAAGAGGAAAGGGACATAAAAAAGAATTAAGATGTCATGTACATGTAACAAATACCCACAGTGAAAGTACTCATTAGATATCATAAACAGGTACGATGAAATAGAAAATAAAGTCAATGCATATAACACAAAAATAAATTAGCGATTTTAATTACAGAATATGAAATTTGAGCTTGAGAGCACTTGCCTATTCAATCCCCTTATTTTTAAAAAAGAAAATGAAATGTCAGAATCACTTACCTTAAGCTCGTACAAGTAACTGGTAATAAAATCACATCCATCCTGTCTAAAACCTATTGATTTTACTTTGAGAATATACTGTCTCTAATTTCTCACTTGTCTCCAGTGCCCCCCCACTCAGTTCAGAATATCATGACCTGACTTGATATCTCCTGTATTTGGTCTGAGTCAGGAGTCACATCCCCAAATTTAGGATGCATATCTGACCATGGTAATCTGTACTTGAAAGATACGGCATTGGACTTAAGAAGAAAGCTAGTCTTTTATTGTACAGGCCTTCATCGATCAGGCCTATTGTCTTTTTTCCCTTTACAGTCATTTGTGATCCCCCTTCCTCCTGTGACTGCATGACTTCTTTTCTGTTCAATACATTATACCCTTTTCTTTCTATAATGTTTTGTTTTGTAGTATTTCTGTTCTTGGAACCACTTCTTATCCTTCAGATTTCATCTCAAATGATACTTCAGGGGCTCACGTACTTACCTGTCCATATAGATTGAATAAGTACCCAAGCTGTTTATTTCTCATATGCACTTTTTTTTGAAGTACCAGGGATCAAACTCAGGACCTTGTGCTTGTCAGGCAGGTGCACAGCACCACTTAGCTACATCCCTGACCCCCCACTTTTTAAAAATTGAATTCTTTATTGGTACATGTTATATACACATCATGATCACACTCAACATTGGGAATTTGTACCAGTATATACATGAGTTAATCCCCATTTTTATCCATTTCCCTACCTACCCTCCAATTGCCCCACCCCCTATATTTATATGCTTCCTTTTTTTTTAAAGGTCCTTTTTTTGTTGTTGTTGTTTTTCATCATTTAATTAGTCTCTTTCCATAGGTCAACTGTAGACTTTGAGAACAGAATTCATGTATGTTTTATTATTGTATCTACACCTGCTTTATTGATTGATCTGCAGGAGGGATTCCATATTTATTGAATAAATGACTTCCAGTTTGTTTTAATTTCTGCTATACCAGTGATTTCAGAGTAATATTTTTATCTTTGAAATCTTCTTTACCATATGCTTTTTATAACTTATCCACCCATCTATTGATGTAGTAACGTGGGAAAAGATAGAATTTCAATTTAATCTTGGTTTGTAAATTCAGACTTTAAAAATAATTTTTAAAGTATGAGATCAATACTAAATATCCTTTCTGTATATGATAGAGACTGTTCACATTTAAATTTTATTTATCAGCTCTCTCATAAGTAGGAGAAACTAAGAAGTCATTGAATCCATTGTATATGGACTATAATTAAAATGCAGTATATTGGGTGTGGTGATATTAAAAATTAATGCTCTCCAACAAGTATTCTCCAAAATATAGTTCCTGGAGATTTTGATGAACACTCTCCATCTCCATTTTCTTCTGCTAGTCACCCCTCTACTTCTGATTACTGTTTATAAACAACTTTGAGAAGCTCTTTTCATAGAATAAAGGATGTATATTAGCATAATAAAATTTATTTTGCTATAGTAAACAGTTTCTTAACCGGGGTACTATTGACATTTTAAACTGAATACATCATTGTTTGGAAGTGAGGTCAGGAAAGAAATTGCTGTCCTGGCCATTGTACTATTTCAAATCACTGTTGGTCTCAACCCAGTAGATCAGTTGTCTAGTTTTGACAACCAAGAATGCTTCCAGACATTGCAAGATACCCTAGGAAGCAAGAGTTAGTCACCATTGAGAAATTATATTTCCCAAATGTATTTAAGGATAGAATTCGTCTTTTTCTGAATATGTAATTTCCTGGAAAATGCAATTTAAAATTATCATTAAGTACAACTGAAACTTTCTACTATTTAAACTCCCCCTTAGAAGACATCAGGATGTTACACTACACTTAGAATAAAATTTAGATTCTTAAGATGGCATTTGTCTACCTCTTTAGTTTAACTTTACCTACTGTTACCACTCTGTCAGTCACATTGTGAGCTTCTTTCAGTTTTCAGCCATCTTGGTTTTTTCCTAACATGCTACTGTCTTGTCAGAAATCAGTGTATCTTTCCTTTTTCTTATTCTTTAGATTAAATGTCACCTGCTAAGGAGAGGTGTTTTCCCATCTCTTACACTGCCAGAAAAAAGTCATCCATTCTAATACTTAATCTCTGTTTTATCACCTTGTTTATTGTCATTATAAACTTTTAGGTGAGGAAAGGAAGTAGTGTTTGAGATTGGATCTCTGTAGTCCAAACTTGTTATCCGGCCTGAGCCTCCTGAGTGTTGAGATTACAGTCTTGCCCTACCTCACACAGGCATGTGCTACACACTTTTTGTAGTTTGGAACTCTTTTTATGTATTTGTGGGTGTTTCCTTTTGCCCCAGTCTCTAGCCAACCCCTCAAGGGCCCTGGTTTATCTTGTCATTATCCCTAGCATTAAATACAGAGCCTCACATCATAGGCTCAAGAGTATTCTTGAATGACTATAACTAAGAATATTTGTGCATGACTATTGAATAACTGTGCTTTAATTTCAGTGTTTCTGTTATCAGGTTAAACTTGGATTTTAATAATATTGATATAATTCATATTCCATAAAACTTACCCTTTGAAGTATGCAGATCATGCTTTTAATGTATTCATAAGGTTACACAGCCATCACCACTATTGTTCCAGAACATTTTCAGTGCTTTCTACTTTCTCCAACTTTTGCCACCTACTAATCTACTTTTTTTTTTTTTCCAATGAATTTGCTTATTCTGGAAATTACATACTGGTATAAATGGAGCCAGTTACAATGTGATCTTAGAATCTGACTTTTCTTCTTTGAAGAGTCATCCATATTGTATCATGTCACAGTAGGTCATTCCTTATTATGGCTGAATAATATTCCATTTTAAGTGTATGCCTCATGGTATAGATATTTGGTTATTCTGATTTTGAGCTATTATAAATAATGCTGCTATGAACATTTGTTAAAAAGCTTTTCTGTGAGTATATAGTTTTACTTTTGGGTATATTGCACATATGTACATGCACACAACACAGAAGGATGGAGAAGACCAGACTACATGCCCTGTATATAATAATGCTTGGCACTTAGGGCAGTTTCTAGAATATGTAACTTGGTCAAGCTCTCTGGGCAGGAAAAAGAATGCTGACAAATCTTCCCACCAAATCTTAATAGCAAGGGAAGGAGTTGGAGACAGGAGACCTCTAGGAGAAAAATGGCTTTGGGAGAGGCTAGAAGGTTCCTATCCCATTTACTTGGGGCCCTTAGCAAATATAACTAGCCATATTTTGTTTTTAGTGAGGTGTAGTTCGAGAATATGCTAGGAAATAACGCATTGCTGCTGGCCTTTTTAGGGTCAACTTTACCACACTGATCTAACCAAAAGGAGAGATTGCCTTGCTTGTCACAGGCATTAGGCACCATAAGAAAGGCTGGTCAGAGCTTCAGCATTACTGATTGCAATCTAGAGATACAGTGGCTGAAAAAGCTGGCCCACAGGCAGGAGACCATGAAGCCAAATTCAATTTTTGTATATCACAAGCCAGTTTGATTTTTTTTTCTTTCATAGCTCATTAGAATTTCTACAAAATAATATTACTTCAGGATTTTCGAATCAAAAAGAAAAATACATGGACCGTATATTGCGTACAGGACAATATGTTGAGTCTCACAATCTATAAAAGTAAGAGACATAATCCCCATCTTCGGTATCTCACAGTTTGACAAGGAAATTGAGAATAAAATTTGAATAGAACATGATAGATATATGGTGGAATTAATAGAGATTTTAAAGAATTAGTTTTGGAGAATCTGCACTTTTTTTCTATCCTAGAAATTTCATGAGAAGGCGAGGTGGCATTTATAATATTAAAATTAAAATATTCTTGAAAGTTGCTGTAAAAAGCACTTGCTGATTGCTGTGCAGTAGAAGTATTTTACCTTGATTGGTTCTCTTATAGAATAATTTTCTATTAACATGGTAATTTGGAGGAGTAGAACAAAATTGTCACCTTCATAAATGTGAGGCCGTAATAAAAATGTCAAAGAAAGTGTGTGTGTGTGTGTGTGTGTATGTGTGTGCGTGCATGCACACATGTGTGCATTTGTGTGTTTGTCTTCCTGTCTTTGTCTCTCTGACTGAATTATTTCACTCAGAGCCAGACTATTCCTTCAGTAATGTTCTCTGAGTTATTCATTGATTCTAGATATTTTTACTGCTTTTTCTTTTGATATTAATCTTAGAATGGTTGATGTATTTTGCTAAGATTTGTACCTATTTTTATTACCTCTTTGAATGAGGCATAGTCTTTTCTAATTATTGTGACTAATTCTGTATTCAGTACATATTTAAATCCATTGTATTAGTCTTTTCAGCCTGTATTACAGAATACCACTGATTATGCTGATTAAAGAAATTTATTTTCTCAAGGTTTTGGAGGCTCAGAGTCCATTATCAATGTTCTGGAAGGGTTGATTTTTAGTGGGGCCTCTCTTTGTTTGCAGACCTGTGACCTACATGACATTTTCTTTGTGTGTGATTGGAGAACAGTGAAGATCTCTTGTCTACTTTCCTCTTCCTGCAAAGACACTTATTAGATGAAGGCACCATTAATTTGGAGGCCTGGCTTAGCTTCAATTATCTCTTTAAAGGCTATATCCTTAAAAATAGTCATATTTAGACTTAGGATTTAAACATGAATTTGGAGGAGGCACAGTTCAGTCTGCAGTATTGCTGTAACTGAGCGCTCACTTTCATACAGTTAGTATGTAGATATTCTTTCTTTTATAATTAAAAAAATACAGAAAGAAAACATTTGATGGTAAAAAAAAAAAAGGAAACAAAGCTTATGTATATGGGGGTGGGGAGTTGTAAGGTGGGAAGAGGAATGGGAAAAAAATGAGGATTTAGTCTTGTTATGTACTGGTACAAATTCTCAGTGTTGACTGATCATGATGTGTGTATAAAATGTACCAATAAAATAGATTTTTTAAAAAAAGAAAATACAATGATTTTTCTATAAAACTTATTAGTGAAGAGGAAAATAACTCATATTACGTAGATTCTGTGCACCTTGGTTTCTTCATCTACAAAATAAAAGAGTTGAAATAATTTATTGTGAACCCTGAATTTCTCTGGTTCTCCATTTCAGAGTTACTGATTGCTTACATTATCCATGAAGTACATTATAGGAAGCATCTTGTAATAGAAATTGTAATTAGGCTTAGTATTTTCTGATAGAATTGTTGATGCATTTTGCTAGGATTTGTACTTTTTTTTTTTACTATCTTTGAACTAGGCTTAGTCTTTTCTGATTATTATGACTGATTCTATATTCAGTACATATTTAAATCCACTGTATTTCATTTACCCATTGATCCCTGGTACTGCCAAAAATTAAAACATAATAAATGACCAACAAAGAAATGAATTGTAAAGCAGCATTCTACCAACTTTTCATAACTAAAGTGAAAGGCTTAAACGTTCTATGTACTGTACCTATAAGTTCAGATACAGTCTTTTCAACTAGCTACGTTAGTTAGGTTTTAATGTGTTTAATCAGGGGCTGGGGATACAGCTCAGTGGTTCCGGTGCCTATCTTGCAAGTGCAAGGACCCGGGTTCAATCCCTGGTAGCCACATAACAATACTGGGCGTGGAGACTCACCCCAGCAGCAATCAGTACCACATACCCCAGTGCTGGGCATGGTGGCTCACGCCTGTAATCCCAGCACTTGGGAGGCAGAGGCAGGAAGGTTGCTGTGATGTGAGTTTGAGGCCTAGCTCAGGGCCAGCCTGAACTACAAAGCGAGACTCTGTCTCAAGAAATAATTAATTAATTAATTAAAAAATAATGTGTTTAATCAGAAGGTTTAGATGTGAAATTTCTCCTTCTTTTCCAGTTAATAATACCCTTTACTTATAAAATATAATTTTTCTTTCATCAAGCAACATAGTAATTGTAGATAGCAAAATGTGAGAGTTTCTCACCCTACTGTTTCACAGGACATAATTACAATTGATATTTTCATGTGGCTCTTTCCAATTTTCTCTCTATGAATGTATAAATGAATGTTAATTTATGTACATATTTTTATAAATGAGATCATGTTGTATATATTGTTAAGATTTTTTTCCCTCAGCTATGTATCTTGGAGATTTGTCATATATGCCAGAGTGTAGTATTCAGATCAGTTTTTAAATAATGACTGCTATAATGTAATTACTATGGTAGTAGGTAATATTATTATTTATTTAACTACCCCCCTTTATTGAACATCAAAATTTCTTTATTACTGTTTAAAATAAGAAATATGAGCATGCTTAAAAATATACTGAGTTGTGCAGATATTTCTTTAGATTATATTATCTACAAGTGGGATTGAAAATACTGAAAAATTTTGATAGCTACTGCCAGATTGCCTTAATATAAGATTTTACAAATTCACATATCTGTTGGCAAGGGATGAGAGTGTTCATTTACCTGTCTCATTGCCAAAATGATACTGCTGTTTCGAAATTGCTTCTTGTCTGATGGTTGAAAAGTTATATTTCATTTTTTAAAGTTGCATTTATATTTTTTAAATTGCACATATGATGTCTAGATGTTGGTCTTTTTCGTTTCTTTGTTGGTCCCTTATTATTTTTTTCTTTTTTCTTTTTGGCAGTACCAGGGATCAAACTCAGGACCTTGTACTTGCCAAGCAACCACATTGTCTCTGAGCTAAATCCTCAGTCCTATTATTTCTTTTTTCCTGAGTTGCCTAAATTGCCTATTTTTCTTATGACATTAAAAAGATTTTAATGTTGACAAGGAAGAATTTTCTAAAGTATTTTGCATATGAATCCTGTAAGTTTTGCAGATGTATATTTTCCCTGTCTTCTGATTGTACTAGTAGAATGAAGACTTCAAATTTTGTGACATCATTCCTTTTATGATTACTCTGTTTAAGAAGGACTTTTTTCAGGTTTTATCCACTCATTTTTCACTGATTTGAAGCTCTGTTTATAATCTAAATTCCATTGTACAGTATATGCAAAACTATTTCCTGACAGTTTTCTTTCTTTTGTATTTTTCTTAATTCCTTTCCCAATAGTGTACTTTCAGTTCTAATGTGTTACTAGGTCTTTTGAAATGTGAGAGTATAAGAACACTGTACTTCATAATTTTGTTTATGGGTCCCTACCCCTTTTTTCTTGGTTAGGTATTTTGTCTCAGTGTTGCTGTAAACTTATTTTAACCTCTTCTGATTTGTGGCTTTTATGTGGACTAAAAAACAATTACAGATTACTGATGTTTTAGATAAAACAGTGTTTAACATGAAAAAAATTAATTCACAGAAGATTTATGGTAGAATGTTCTCATTTTAATACCTAAAGTTCTTTATGTATGTTTTTAGCTCCTCAGAAAGCTGAATATTTTTATTTCTAAGGTCTAGGTAATTAATGTTTTATACCACTGAGCCCTAATCTACACTATATAAATCTTTACATATATTAAAATTAAGAACAAATTATTTTAAGTAATCATCTTGCTGAATAATTTTCTTTGTCACTCTGTTAATGAAAATTATCTGTTAATACAGAATAAGTATAAATATGACCAAACCCATGTTTTGTTTTTGAGATTTCTTTCTTAACAATAATGAATGAAATAAAAATGAAAAAAGTAGATAATTAAATAAAATAATCTATTAACTTATTTTAAATCATTTATAGATAGATGCTATTAGAAGTGCAGCATCTGTTGCCATGGAGCTTTCTTACTTGAGGTCAGCTTTCTATAAAAAAGCTGAGGCTTGCTTTATGTTTTGAAAAAATAATTCTCATTGACCTTGTGCAGCTCTAGCCTTTATTATGCTTCAATTGCTAAATTTTCATGAGGAATTTAGAGTGGTTGTCCCTTTTTTTTTTTTTAGAATATAGAATAGCCTATATTATGTGCTTAGATCCAAAACATACCATGTATATATAAAAATTTTGTCATGCTTTT
Organism: Petromus typicus; assembly: GCA_004026965.1. Lineage (NCBI taxonomy): Eukaryota > Metazoa > Chordata > Mammalia > Rodentia > Petromuridae > Petromus > Petromus typicus. The sequence continues at coordinate 593 of PVIR01034716.1, read as the reverse complement.
TTTTACATTTGTTATTCAAATTAATTGAATAGATTTGAGGTGCTTTTTATAACTTTATTTAAAGCTTTATTTTAAAAAATCTCCAGTGTTATGAATTTGTATGTATGTGTGTTTTACATATTGCTGACGGAAATACTGTGTTATTTACTTTTTCTCATTGCTAAAACAAAATACCAGCACCCAAAGTTAAAGGAGAGTTTATTTGGCTTACAGTTCATAGAGGTTTCAGTCCATAGTTGGCTGACTCCAAGGCAGGGTAGCAGAGAGGCAACAGTTCACGGTGGTGAAAGACAAGCCAATAAGAGGGGCAACAGTTCATAGCGGCAGAAGACTACAACAGCAGTAAGAGACTAACTGTTTTTCTGCTCCCTTTATCCTATTCACTTATAGTGGTTTATAATCATATATCCTTAATCCTACCATCACATACTCTAGATTCACCCATCTGTGACTGCATAAGGCTTTAGGGGTCATCTAGACCCAAACCATAACAAATACCATTTCTTTTATCTTAGACAGGTGGATTATTTAAGGGTTTCTGGAATTGCAGTAAGATTTGGAAGGCCTGGAGTACAGAAAGTACACTATTCTTT
>PVIR01034715.1:0-16997 GCA_004026965.1 Petromus typicus | reverse complement strand
GATATGATGAGTGCAGATCCTCTCGCCAATGCTACCCCGAAGGGCTGTAAGATTGCCCGGGAAGCATAACCTGGGGGAAATAAAGCATCTTCTCCACCAGTGAATCAATTCAATATTTCCTTCCCTTCCCGACGCACTTCTAACTCTCCTGAAATTGCTGGGAGGTTTGAAAATGAGCAACACAAGAAAACACTTCAGTCTTAGCGCTCCCAGGCGAGAGAGGTCTTTTCTTCCTCTCCCAGAGAGCTAAAAGATGCTGATAGATTTTTTGGAAGGATACCAACTTCTTTTTAGGTCCGTGGAAGGGAAGTGAGACACAGCTTGCGGTTTTCAGAGCCCGGTAGGCACTCGAGGAGGTGCTGGCACGACGCGGGTACCTGGGTGAGGACGGGCCGGAGCGTGGCAGGTCAGGCGGGGCCAGGACGCAGCTCGGGACCAGCACCTGCCGGGCAGCTGCAAGCCTCCCGGTTCCTTCCTCTGCGTGAGGAGGACGGAGGTGGAGGAAGGGGAGCAGGAGAGGAGGGAAGGGAGGAAGGAGGAGGACCAGGCGGGGCGTCCCTCGGAGGATCCCTCCTGGGACTGTTACTGGCTTCATTCGGGTCTAACCAGTGTGTGGTCCGCTGCCGGGACCGTGTGACAACCTCTCCCGTATGTCTACACCTGGAGCTCCCATCTGCTCCGCTCTGTGTCAGAAGGGGGGTCTCTGCATTGAGCCCAGGGAAGGCCCGGTTGTCCTGGGGAAAAACACTGAGCACAAGGCAAGGGCCACCTCGAGGTGTCCGGCTGGTGTCCTTCCTCCACTGAGAGCCGCACACGATGCCCCCTTGCTCGCCCAGCCCGCCCCCCTTGCCTCCTTTTTATCTTTAATACCAGAGCTGGAGCGGTTAAGACCAATCAGTAACTAACAGCGGCCAGTCCCACTTCCCAGTGCCCCGAGCAGACTGGCAGCATCCCTGTGTGCCAGCTTGCCACACCTGCCAGCCACTCACACCGACTCCTGTGGATGGGGATGATGGGAAATGGCGCCTGAGGCCCACCGGCCGCACGGCCCAGGCCCCGTGCAGGGCTCGGCCGCTCCTAGCACGTTGGTTCTTGTCCTTCATGAGGCCTCTGGGCATCGGCCACGGGTCAAAAGCAAACGGAGTGGTTTTTTCCCAACAGGGCACCTGCGTGCACGCCGAGTTTCAGAACCGCTCTCCAAATGTCTAGTGCCTGCAGGGCAGTGACGCGGCGAGGTGCGTGGACAGGACGCCGAGGAGCGCACGGCGGACCCGGTGGGGGCACAGCAGCGCCCAGCGCCCGTTTCTGCATCTCCTTGAACTTTCTTTTTATTAAAAACCGGAGCTTTCCAACCTTCAGGTTAAGCTGCTCTGTACAGTAATTTGGAGTCATTTGGTCTGGCTTCTGGGACAGAAGGTTTTTCCGCCAAGGAGGAAAAGCTTTTAGGGTTCGGCCCATTGTCCTTCCTCACACCTTGAAGAAAGCACTTAATTCTCAGGCATCGAGCAGGCTTTTGACTGTTGTGGTGACACACACAGGAGACGAAGAGCCGTTAGGACCCACACGATCATTTGAAGAAACTATGTCTATTTTCCACCCCGAGAAATGCAAAGGAGAAAGAGTAGACAGCCAAGGCTTTCAGCCTGAGGTCGCAAAATGTGTCCCTCGCTCCCGAGAATGAGCGGAATGACCGAGAAGGTCATCAAACAGGGACACTGTTACGGGAGGCTTCTCAGTAGTAAGCTCTGAGTTTGTGTTTAGAACACAAGTCCACACTGATGCAACTGTCGTTCTACAAAATTCCGGGCAAGCTCCTCTTGCCGGAAGCCCGGGCCTCTTCCTGGTCACAGTGACTCCCACTTACAACATGACTCCTCTTCAGTCTGCCATGGCATTTTAAAAAGTGTTATTTATTTACTTTTGGGTTTCTGAGACAGGGTTTGCGTCACACAGGCGGCCCTTGAATTTTTGGTGATTTTCCTGCCTCAGCCTCCTCAGCGTGGGGATGACAGTACGCCACCACTCCCCGCCGTGATGGCGTTTAAAAACGTAGGACTTGAGCTGTCCCTGCAGCTCTCACATTAGCAATTACCGAGCACAAGTTGTCAATTCTGTGTGTCCACTGGGAGCCGGCGTCCTGCTGAGATATTCATGCCGCCACTTACTCACCAGGTGTGTATCTATCTTCCGCTCTGTCACCCTCTTTGCTCAATGTATTTCCCAGCGATGCCCCATCCTGCCCTCCAGCTGGGTCCGTGACCAGCAGGGCAGTGAGGCTGGGGAGTCAGCGCCGAGCGTCCAGGGTGTGGGTCTCTAGACAGGGGTCTGCACGGTGCCCCAGGTTCTCCGAGGCCAGAGTCCTCCTGGGCTGGATGGCACCTGACTCCTTCTGAGCATCTGCCTCGGTGTCTATAATCTTTTTTCCCGGCTGACATATATTCAGCTTTCTGTGCCCTTTCTGTCTTCAGAGGATGGAGGTTCAGGGGTCACACCGGATTCTACATGGACCCAGGCCTCCCTCACTCCGGATTTACTGTGTCCGAATGGCGGTGTGTGAGTTTCTGGGGAGTCCCTGGGACTTTCAGGGAATCCCCAAGTCGAGCTCTGTCCCCACCAATGCCTTCCTCGATCTCTCTCCTTTCTGTGATGAATTTCCCAGAGGCCGTTAGAATGAAACGCAGAACTACCTGGAGATCGTGTAGCTCAGCATTTTCCGAATGACCAGCATTTGATATCACAAAACATACATGTGGAAAACAACCACACAAAATACAAAATAGGACAATGATTTCAATGTTACAGAATGGAAGCGAAGCTTTTTCACACAGGGAAAGGAGGGGATGGGGGGATGGGATAAAATATTTTTAAAATTGTTTAAAAATAAAAATACAAAACATTAGGTACATTTTCTCTCTTGGATTTAGTTAATTAATTATTGGGGCTTTTTCTTTTTGAGACAGACTCTTGCCCTGGACTGGCCTCAAACTCTGAGTCTTCCTGCCTCAGCCTCCTGAGTACGGGGATCACAGGTGTGTGCCACCACACCGCACTAGAGAGCAGAGATGCGGACACAGACACACCAAGTCACATGGAGGTAGAGTGACTGGAGAAGCCGCGGTGAGTCAAGAACCGCAAAACTGGTCAGCCGCTGACCAGGGCCTCAGAAAAGGCCGGAGCAGGCTCTCTCTCCCCAGAGCTCCAGGAGGGAGGCGACACTGCTGGGCCCTTGCTCTGCGCTCTGTTCTCTCAACCGTGGGGATCTGCTCCTGTCGCCCCAAACTCAGGTCCTCCCTTACCACGGTTCATTTCCTGGGTCAACCGTGGCCCCACATGGAAAAATGGAAAATTTCAGAAGTCAGTGAAACAAGCTACAGATTTTTCTTTTTTTTTCCTTTTTGAGACAGGATCTCAGCATGTAGCTCAGGCTGGGATTCCACTCCTGGCGATCCTCCTGCCTCAGCCTCCCGAGTGCTGGGAGTGCAGGTTGGTGCTGTCTGGGTTTGTGTGGTAAATCTGTAGCTGTCCCACCCGGTGCTGCACTGGCTGTGAGTCAGCCCTGTGTCCAGACAGGGTCCGTCAGGCCCGAGTGACCATCACTACTGGACTTCATTGAGACCTGAAGGACAGAAGGACAGACTGACTACTGTGTGGAGAAAGCGCTTGCTCTGGGTTCAGCGTCGGGGCAGGCTGGGCTTCCACGGGGAGACAGAGCCTGTCCCCCAGCGCTGGGGGGACTGTGTCCGCCCCCGTGTGCCCTCCGCGGCCCAGCTCAAGGCCCCGGCTTCACAATCTCGCGGTCCGTCCCTCCCCCAAGTCCCCATCACCAGCCCGCGTCCCCGGGGTGCGGACCGCCGAGGGGAAGGAGCTCCCGGCGGGCGGGCGCGGCCCGAGCTGCACACAGGCGGCCGCACGCCCTGCGGCCCGGGCGGGGCTGGCTTCGGCGCGCTGCCGCGCTCTCGGGCTGCCCGGGCCGTCGTCCTCCTGTCCGTCCAGCCCGGGTCTCCCCGAGCCCCCCTCGCCCGAGGCAGGGTCTCCCGTCCTGACCTTGTCCAGGCCCCCGGGGATCGGTCCGCGCCGGGACCCCTTCTGTCCCCATCTCGACCCCCACCCAGGGGCGGCTCGGGAGGGGGGGGGCCCGGTTCACCTTCAGCGGGGTCCCCAAAAGAGCTGGGGTCCCCTGAGGGCCGGCGGAGGCCCCAGGCCGCCCGCCCCCGTCCTCGGTCCGGCGGCCGCGCGGGCGGGCGGGCGGGGCGGGGCGGAGGCGGCGCCTCGGGTCCCTCCCCGGCCGCGGCCCGACCCGGCGCTCGGCCGCCCATGTCCTCCGCGCCGCGCTCGCCCACTCCGCGGGCCGCCAGGATGAAGAAGGACGAGTCGTTCCTGGGCAAGCTGGGCGGCACGCTGGCGAGGAAGAAGAAGGCCCGGGAGGGTGAGTGCGCCCCGGACCCCGCGGCCGGACCTCGTGTCCCGCAGCTCCGGGCCGCCGGGGGCCCCGCTGCGCTCCTGGGGGCCACGGGGCGCTGGGCGGGCGCGACCGGCCGCCGGGGAGGCCGGGGACCGGGCTGCGCACGGGGCCCAGCGCTGCGCCGCGCCCGAGCGCGAACCCCGGGACGTGGCCAACTTTCTCGGAGTTGCGAGGGACGGAACTTTCGGCGCGTGGCGCGGTCCGCGCAGTGGCCGCCTCCCCCGGCCGCATTCCTGCGTTCCCATTGTCTTCGCCCCAGGCGCTTCCCGGGGCGCTGCCTGGTAGACTTTGCAGCCGAGGAGGACGCAAGGGGGAGCCCCCGGGGCCGCCCTCGGGCTTGCCCTTGGAAGCCTCCCCCTGGGGGTGAGCGGGCGTCGCCCTCAGCCACCCCGGCGCCCCCCACCTTCTCCCGGGTGCTGTGTTCCTAGAGTGTGTGTGCCCCGGGACGCAGGGTTGTCCCCACGCCTTGTCCCCCCTGCTAGTGTTCACGGAATGTTGGCCCTAGAGCAGCTGGCACAGGAGCTGCCAAGGTACCACACGTGCGAGGGCAGGACCAGCCTGGCACCTCGCTCCCCTCTGGAGCACAGAGGGATCCAGGCCGGCCTAGCACTGTCCACGCTTTGGCGTCCACTGCATATCTCTTCAGGACGTGACAGCCCCAGGGTACATCTCCGCCGATGAGTTTCCAGCTCCTTGTAGATGTGGATACACAGTGCCCAGGCAGCCTGGGCACCGTGGCTGGGCCCCCAGAGTCCCCAAGCCTGTCAGCCACGCAGCGCAGGCCCCGTCTGGAGCTGCACTCTCCCGCCTGTGTTGATCTCCGTGTCAACCCCCCCCCCGGGGGGTGAGTGCTGTCACCCTCTGCGGACCCCGCTCCTCTCTTGTTCAACTTGCACGCTGACCACGTCCTTGACAGAAATCCTTTCGGTCCCTCTTTATGCCCTCGGACAGCTATAGACTTAAATGACATCCCCTCTCCTTTTGTTTCAGTTTGCTTTTGGTTTTGCCTTGTTATGTTGCCCAGGCTGGCCTCCAGCTCATTGGCACATGGGATCCTCCTGCCTCAGCCTCCTGCTGAATCGCTGCTGTGATGGGGGTTGAATTACAGGGTGGTATAAGCGATCCGCATCAGGTTACAGTGTCCAGGGAGGTGATGGGTGGATCTGGATCGGAGGGAAACGCAGGGAGGAATCTTTATTGAAGCAGCAAGGAGACAGGGCATTCTGGACTTCAATAGCTTTTTATACTAGGCGACATTTACACTCTTGCAATACAAAGGACCCAACCGGAAGTAATGGCCTGGGCTCGGTTTCCAGACCAAAGTGCGCCCTCTGCAGGCTGCCGTGCAGGAACTCGGGACCGAAGCTTGGCTTAATCACAGTGCGGGGATCCCAGGAGGGAAAGAAAGACATCCGCGATGAACGGAGCACACGGAGAAACGCCGGAGCAGCCAGACGCCGCCCTCGGCAATGGTCACCACCCGCTGTAGGCTAGCTGGGCCCAGCCCCTGTTCTCTCGTTCGGGGTGCCTGGCACATGACGGGGTCCCCCATAGGAACATAAGACCCTGACCCCTAACCGGTCTCAGGCAGAACTAGGCTTCCCGGCTTCCTTGCGTCCTCTGGGACGTGGGAAGGATGGATAACGGATAATGAGGCCTGAATAATTGAGAGCAGAGAGTTGTGGATCCTTCAGGCGTGTTGCCTTGGCAACCTGCCCTTGGGCTCCAGGGCGGGAGCTGCTCCAGGGCCTGGCTTTGGGCGCCAGAACTCTGCTCCTTTGGCTTCCAGGGGTGATGGGGAGAGTGCACAGCCCGCCTGGCCTGGCCTGCTGCTAGAGCGCTTTCCTCTTTTGTTAGAAAGTCCAGGAGGCCGGGAAGGCCTGGAGCTTGGAGGGAGACAGAGGAGGCGTGCAGGTCGCTTGGTCTCACCCAGCCTGGCTGGCAGAGCGACAGGCCAGAGACAGACAGACGTGCTGCCCCCTTGCAGGGGAGGTGGCCGGTAGGAGCCGCCAGCGCCGGAAGTGTCTCAGAGTGACCTTCGAGGCCTGACGTCACGCGGGCCGGCCAGAAAGGGGAACTGTGAGTGCGGGTGTGTTCCCACAGCAGAAGGGGGCGCCTACGGCCCCAGAACGCCCTGCAGACAGGCTGGGGATCCCGCGCACCCCGTGTCAGAAGCGCGCCAGCCTTGCTGAGGACGGAGGAGCGGGTGTAGCCGGGCCTGCACCCTGTGTCCCCGGAGCAGCAGCGCACAGGCCCAGCGGGCGAGGGTGGGGCCGAGGCCAGGCACAGCTGCTGTCTAAAGTCCCCAGAGGCATGGGCAGCTCTCTTCAGTGAGGCCCTGCATGGAAAGGAGCTGGGCGAGTCAGCTGCACTGCCCGCACGGGAAGCCTCAGGCCCAGCATGGGTCGCTAGGACAGCCCAGACCACCCAAGCCAGTGTGAGCAAGCCACAGGCTGTGCTGTCCTCAGAGAAAAACAGGAAGGAAGTTTCTGGTCAGTTGCCCTGAAAACACAAAACACACATACATACACACATACGTACACCCCCCACACGATTAGCTAGGCCAGAGACGTGTTCACAGTGGTAGAGCACTGGCTACTCTGTACAAGGCCCCTAAAAAGATATGCTTAGAAATATACAAACTGGGCCTGGTAGCGGATGCCTGAAATCCCGGCCATTGGGAGGCTGAGGCAGGAGGATTGTCAGGAGTTCAAGAGAGCCTGGGCTACATTTGTGGGTTGAAGGCCAGCCTGTGCTACATAGCAAGACCCTGTCTCAAACAAAAACAATCATATATGTATATATATATGTGTGTGTGTGTCTATATATATATGTGTGTCTATATGTATATATATAATGTTTGCTTTATTTTATTTCATTTTATGTTTTTAGTATGTGGGACTGAACTCAGGACCTTGCACTTGTGAGGCAGGCACCGGAATCACTGAGCTAAATCCTGGGCTCCAGTGCTTGCTTTATTGTTTTTAATTTTTTTTTTTTTTTTTTTTGAGACAGGGTCTCGATTTGTAGTTCAGGCTGGCCCTGAGCTCAGCCTCAAACTCATCACAGCAATCCTCCTGCCTCTGCCTCCCGAGTGCTGGGATGACAGGCGTGAGCCACCACGCCCGGCACTGTGGTATGTGGTACTGGCTGCTGCTGGGTGTGGGTCTCCACGCCCAGTATTGTTATGTGGTTACCGGGGAATCGAACCCAGGCCCTTGCGCTTGCAAGACAGGCGCCGGCACCACTGAGCTAACTCCCCGGCCCTCTTTACATTTGTTTTGAAACTTGCTCTTCCTAAATTTCCCAGGGTGGCCTTGAATTTGTGATCTTCCTGCCTCGGCTTCTTGAGTAGATGAGATTATCCGCACTCACCACTGTGTATGCAGAGGTAGCTCCTTTCTTTTTAGTATTGGATAATAATATTCTATTTTCTGGAGGCATCGCTGTTCATCCGTTTACCTACTGAAGGGTGAGGTCTTGCTTGCTTCCAGATCTTGGCAATTGTGAAGAAAGCTGATATAAACACCACTATGCACATTAGCTTTCCATTAATTTGCCTGAACACCAAGGAACACGAGGCTGGATCATATGGTGAGACTTTAGCAGACACCTTCGGGCTGGGTGCAGCATCACACATCCATAATCCCTAATACTTGGGAGGCTGAGGCAGGAGACTCACCAGTTTGAGCTACCCTGTGAAACTTTGTGAGACCTTGACACAAAAGAAAATAAAATGGGCTGGGGTTGTAGCTTAATGGTAGAACACTTGTCTAGCCTAAGCAAGCCCCCCCCCCATAAATAAATAAATAAAAGAAAAACTCCTCTAAAATGTCTTCCAAAATGACTGCCATTTTGGATTTCCCATTGACCCATATCTTCCCCAGCACTTGGTGTAGTTGGCGTTTTGTTTTTGGACTATTCTGAGAAGTATAGCTGTTTCCCTTGCATTTATTTCCTCATGGAATTTGCCCTGAACCATCTTTTTTAGCAGCCTATCCTCCTTGTGAGCTATTCAGGTCTTGGCTCCTTTTATAATTTTTTTTTTTTTTTTTAGTTTTGTGGCTTGTAAGCCTCTTATTGTTATCTTATTATTGAGTTATCAGCGTTTTTGGAATCAAGTCCTGTATCAGATCCAGATTCTGTAAATACTTCTCCACCCAGTGGCTTATGGGCTCCTTTTGTGAATCCTGATGTGTTTTTAGCATCTTCCACCGAGAAACAGTGAGTATGGACAACATATCAGTACCCGAAACACTCACTAGGGGTCGCAACCTAAGTGAACTGGAGGCGGAAGTGTCTCAGTGGAGACTGACCTTTTCTAAAATGCCTTAAGAATGAAGGAAGGCGGGCCTGGGATTTGGCTCAGTGGTTCCGGCGCCTGTCTTACAAGCATAAGGACCCGGGTTCGATTCCCTGGTAACCACGTACAATCAATACCACATACCCCAGTGTGGGGTGTGGTGGCTCACCCCTATAATCCCAGCACTCGGGAGGCAGAGGCAGGAGGATTGCTGTGATGTGAGCCTGAGGCTGAGCTCAGGGCCAGCCTGAACTACAAAGCGAGACCCTGTCTCAAAAAAGAAAAAAATAAAAGCATGAAGGAAAGCTGAGGATGGGGAGCCTGGAGGCGCCCCCACCCCCAGGGTCTGTGACATCCCCAGGGGCCCGCTGTGGCCACAGCAGCCCAGCCTGAGGCTCTCAGTTCGGTTCCTGGACCAAGGACTCCACCTGGTCACTCAGGCTGGACATAGGACCTGCAGGTGCAGCCTGGAGGGCAGATTCTCTCTCCCAAACTCAGCTCAGCTGCCCGAGAGGAAGCAGCAGACGTGGAGGCGAACAGGTGTGTGGGAGGCTCGCAGGCCCTGGACTGGAAGGGGGCAGGGAAGGCCAGCTCCTGCCCCGTCCCTGGACTCCGGGCTGCTCTGCTGTGGACGACGTATTACAGTAAAAGACGCATTACTCTGAACCCCCTCAAGCTCCTCCCTCTTGCTTTTAACACATTCTCCCTGTCCTGCTCACCACGGTCGGTGGCGGTTCTGGAATTCTCTTTCCTGAGTGGCTTTCTGAAGTGAGATCAAAAACATGGTGAAGGAACTGCCACCCAGCAGAAAGGTAGGCTTGGAAAGATGGAGTGGTGTGCCCTCGCCCGCCCGAGTCGCCAGATCCGGCACGGAAAGCTCTTCTTGAAATCAAAATGAGCACGGGAGGGAAACGTTCTGAGTCAGCTCAGGACACTGAGGCAGCCAGGACTGTGCAGGGAAAGACCTTATGGAGGAGTTTGCCCAAGCTGCTGCAGAAAATGGCAGGAATGGCAGGAGTTTGCGAGTGAGAGGAGGAGTTTGATGGCAGTGTGTCTTAGCACTTAAAGCATGAAAAAATTAGCAGCCGGGGATACAGCTCAGAGGTTCCGTGCTTGCCTGGCAAGCTTAAGGTCCTGAGTTTGATCCTCAGTACTGGAAACACTTTAAACACTCACTGTGCAGTTCTTCACCGCGTGTGGAAGCAGCTGTGGCGTGGCCCACGCTGCCCGGATGTCCTGCAGGCTGGGCCAGGCTGGGGCCGTGGGCACCGACCGGGTCTGGGACCGTGCGGTCCAGCGGGGAGGGACAGGCAGGCGTGAGGACTGGGCTCCACGGAGACACACGGATTTGGGGGTCTGAGAGGATGCTGGTGGAGAAAGCAGCCGAGGGTGAGAACGAAGGGCAGCTGTGATCAGACCGCTGAGCGTGGGGTCCCGGCGAGGCCCTTCTGGGGCAGTCGGGTGGAACCCTTGGGTCGATGCCCACGGACGGCGGTGGCAGGTGTGGGAGGCGGCCACCGTCCCGGGTTGAGCAGGTCGTGACCTGTCTGGGTCACACTCAGGCTGTCCTGGAGGCTGCAGTGTGGAGCGGCTGGGCCCGGGAGGGTGAGGAAAGGGCATGGGTTGGGCACAGGAGGAGTCTCCTCTGAGGCAGCGCCAGGGGGCTGGGCAAAGCGGAGGGGACACGGAGAGGTGGGGCTTGCAGACGGTCGGGGAGGAGGCCCGAGGCTCCACAGACCCTGTCTGCCAGCGGGCGAGACGCTGGCCTTCTGCCCAAACTTCTTTATTCTCACTGATTCTATTTTCCTTTAAGACTTTTCTTTCTCTCTTCCCTTTTTCCTTTCCTCCATGAGCTTCTGGACCTCAGGCCACTGTTATTTGAGGTGAGGACAGCTCGGAAACCGTGGTGGGACTTTCCAGCCTTCATTCTCTCTCAGGCGGTCCTGGGACTCCTGAAATTGCTGTTTTTCCTCCCTGTGGCTGAGAGGAAGTGTGTGGCGTTTAAGGGAGGCTTGGTGTGGCTTGGTCAAACTTCCTTTGATTATTATTCTGCCCATAATCTTCAAATGCAGCATTTCCCATTCTGTCCTTGGCACGTTCTACCATCCAGCGGAGCATGTGGTATGACCAGTTGTTTTCTCGGTGGTTTTCAGAGAAAAATCTCTGAAATGTTGTTTTGATAGAAAAATAGAAGCTTTGGTGCTGAGAGTGACAACCTTTCTGTTGCCTTGTAATTCTCTTGAGTAGTGGATCTGTGATAATCCAGTACCTATAATCCCAGCACTAGGGAGGCCGAGGCAGGAGGGTTGCTATGAGCACACAGCCAGCCTGAACTATATAGCATGAGACCCTGTCCCCAAAACCAGACCAAACCAAACCAAACCACATTAAACCACCCTAAACCAAACCAGCAGCAACAACAAAGATCACTTCGCTTTTCCACACGGCAGATACTCATAAGGCGGCTGCTTGGAATTCCCGTCTCGCCTGCGTGGAATTAGCATCTTCCACACACCCGAAGCTGCTGACTGTAGCACTTCCTGTCCAGTCAGAATAATTAAGGGGTGCTTATGCACTGTAAGTGGGTACACGCCACCGTGAGCTGTCTTTAAGTGCTCTTTTGATTGATTCATCTCCCGCTGGGGTTGGTCAAGGGCAGGTCCATTTACCTAGCTATTTTCTTCTTTCCAAACAGACAGCTGCATCTGTTTTTTTGCCTCTTTGCATTTTCAGTATGCCTTGCTTTCAAGGTTTCTGGTGAAAAAAAATGGGCTCATCTCCTCATGAGTGTATTTGCCATTTCTTACCCTGCCTGGAGGCTGGGAGACATCTCAGGGGGCCAAGGAGATCTTTTTAAACACGCCAAGCCCAGTGGTGTTCATCTGCTTCTCCGAGCTAACTTTGAGAGAATAGGAGTGTAAGCACAGTGGAGTGGAGTGGATTTTGCATCTTTGAGTGTCTTCTTGTGACGCATCTTCCAAAGAGACTCTGTTCTGATCATGAGACAAAACAGAGCTGGATGTGGTAGCACATGGCTATAATTTGAGCACCTGGGAGGCTGAGGCAGAAGGATCTACATGAGTCTGAGCTCAGCCTGGAGCATAGAGCAAGACTGTGTCCAGAAAAAGAAAGAAAGAAAAAATGGAGTAGACAGTAGCTCTTGGCCTTATCTTTTTTCTAGAGCTCCCCAAATCTAAGACAAGCTCTGAATGGGAGGTCTGGGGTTGAGAACTACACACATCTAGGCTTCACCATTTCTTTCTTTTTGCAGTCCTGGGATTGAACCCAGGACAGTCTCCCTGGGTAATATCACTAGCCCTTTTTAATTTTTGAGACAAGTTCTGATAACTCACTAAGTTGCCCAGGCTACGCTGAAACATGTGATTGTCCTGCCTCAGCCTCCCAGAATGCTGGGCTCACAGGCAGTGCACCTCCTTGCCTGGTGGGGCCTGGTTTCTTCTACTAGCTCTGTTTTTCTGAGCAGACACGTTTGAACTGCATCTCAGGAACACCCTGCAGGGACTCTGGCCCAGCCCTCCGGGATCTGTGCGGGGTCTCATCTTCACCCCTGGGAGGTGAGGCTGAGGTTCACTGGGGCAGCGACCCAGCCACTCTGTGGACATTTCTTGGTGTAAATGTCTGCAGGTGTCCAGAATAGTGAGCTGGTTACCAAGTAGCAAGCAGCATGTCAGGTTCAACCTGTACAGACGGAGCCTGCCTGACGGAATCTGATTTGCCTTGAGAAACTGCAGGGTTATTCCGGGCTCAGGGGAAAGGGCAGCGCGACCCTTGAAGCAGCCCTGGGTGGGTGTGGGGGCCAGTCCGAAGGACCAGAGACTGCTGATGCTACTCTCCCCGCAGCCCCGTAGCCCCACAACATCCTAGCAGTTCGGGAAGTATCCTCTGCAGGCTGTGACTGTTCGTCGGTAACAAAGTTGCATACCCTTCTGAGCACTGATTGCCCTTGGGAATGTTGCTATCCTAATGCTTCCCAGCCCCTGCTCCTTGGAGGCAGAGGTTTCCCAGGGCCGGTGCTGCTGAGCCCCCGTGCTGTCACCTGGAAGGACAGACAGACAGGCTTAGGTGGGTGATAGGTGCCTAAGAAATCAGAAAACATTAGCAAGCTGGAAGCTTTTCCTTTCTCTTCCTTCTTTGTTAATGCTACTGGGGATTGAACCACTGAGCCCCAGGCCCAGCCTTTGTACAAATTCTGTGGACACGGGATAGTGCCAAGTTGCTAAGTTGCCCAGGCTAAGTTTGAACTTGCCGACTTCCAGTCTCTGCTCTCAGGATGCTGGAGTTACAGTCCTGCATCTCCTCCAGCAGGGTTTGGACTTTTGACATGATACCTTCCAGTAGGGTCTCGGAACCCTTGCTTGTCAGGTGGCAGGGACAGTGAGTGATGGTGGCTGACTCAGGCCACACCCGCTTAGCGGTTTATTCTAAAAAGGAGCTGGTTTTTTTTTTTTTGAACAGTTATGCATTTTCATACTTCCTTTCTTTTGAAAACTTGTGATTCCAAAGAAAGAATCTAGACTTTAATATTAAACTGTTACAAAATTAAAAAGCCTGTGAAGCTTTTATAGCTCCCAGGGCTCCTGCAAGCTTCAGTCCTGGTCCGGAAGCAGCTGTCTCGGTGGAGGCCGGCTGAGTTGGCCAGCTGCTTCTCTGGTTACAGGGAGGAGCCGAACCCCCCCTCCGGCCCGGCCCGCGGCCCAGCTGCCTGCGCACGGTGCCCTACTGTGCGAGGCGTGTGTGACGAGGCGTGTGTGACGTTTATCTTTGGTTTACAGGGAATTTGAGGGACCCCTTGCTCTTTAGTTTGACGCGTCTTCATCCCTCTCTGCTTTTGAAGATTAATATTATTGCGTTTCAAAGTGAGCCTGCACGAATCCACGTCCAGTAAATGTGAACAGCTTCGTAGAAGATCTGTAAGGGTGGAAAGAGCTAAAAAAAAATCTAAGAAACAGCAGACAGTGTTTCCAGCAGTCACGCCGCGGCGGAGACGCGGACATCTCCATGTCCCGGCGGCGCTGTGCTCAGCCCTGCACGCAGTGACTGCGTGTGTCCCCAGAGAGGGAGGCAGGTGCCCTGTGCTTGGCCCTTTGTAGGGCACGAGGCAGGGAGAGGAGAGGGCTCTGCGACTCGAGGCTCCCTGCCATGCTGGGGGTACGGCAGCGGCACTGTGCCTGGCGTGCGAGCCCAAGGTTGCCAGATGTCAGATCTGTTGTGGGAGGCAGTGTCGTGGGGACACAACTCATAACAGTAGTGAAATTTTAGTAACGGCAGAGTGCAGCTGGCCTTGGGGAGCCCTGTCCCAGGGCGAGTGTGACCCCGGGTATGTGGGGGGACATGGGGGGCCAGATGGACATCCCACCGCATCCCTGGGGACAAGACCTTTTCCTCCCCTGTGGGGAGGTCACCTGTGCCCTCAGCACCAGTGTGTCCCAGGCCTGTCTCTGGTGGGTACAGTTGTGCTTGGCAGGGCCTGGGGGCTGGAGCAGGAGAAGCAGGTGCACATAGCTAGGGATGGAGTGTAGTGTCAGCTCCTGGAAAGACCAGCATGAAATGGGTGGACCTTCTGCACCCCATCCCCACATCTGTCCCCAAGTGCAGAGCAAGCCTGAAGCTCCAGGTTCATGGGCCCAGAGGCAGCGCCAGGCACTGGTTATATGGGGAGTGCGGGTGGTGAGTGTCTTTTGTCCATTTTCAATAGGAAGAGGCAGAAGTCCAGTCCCGCTGGCTGTGTGGCTGGGGGAGCCCCGTGTGCTGTGGGTCTAGGGCTTCCACTGAGCACCGGGAAGCCTGGGGGAGACTTTGTGCACTGCCGTGGGGACACTACAGAAGGGCACAAAAGTACCCTCCAGGTGACAGTGAAGCTGGGACTCACACGGAGCCATGCCACGGTTGATCAGACCCCGCAGCTGCCACGGGCTCCCAGGAGGCGTCCTCACTGCTCTGACGCCCGTTACTGGTTTTTATTTTCTTCCTTGTTGAGCAATCTGACTGTAGGCCAGGGCATGGTTGTGTTCTAATAAAGCTTTATTGACAAGAACAGGCCACGGGCCAGCTTTGGCTCCAGCCATGGTTCAAGACCATTGATTTGAACGGAGTTCTCAGAGCCCTTTGCTTCTTCTTGGCTTCGTACCCCACCCTGCGCCAGGCTGTCTTGAGCTCTTTGAGACTTTGTGTATTGCGTCAGATGAGAAACAGTGTAATTTTGAGGAATGGTGCTGGGGTTGCTTGTCCCCCTGTTGGCTTGGTGACCTTTGACTCAGCTCCTCTCTGAGCCGAGGAGACCTTGGCAACACCTCCCTTCCCTTTGCCATGGGTTGTACGAAGGATTATCTGTGACAGTGTGGGACCTGTCGTGCCAGCGAGGCCTGCGTGTGTGCCACCAGGGGACGCGGGGCAGAGAGGAGACGACTCGGAGGCTGGGTCTGTCGGGTTATTTCCACCTGCACCCAGACACGCCCCTGCAGGCGCTGGCGTCTTGCTGTGTAATTGGAGCCATGAAGTCTGAAGGTTGCCTGTGACTCTGTCCCTGTCCCTGGCTTCCATGCGGAGCCGAGGAGGAGCCAGGGAGGAGGGGCTGGGACGGGGTGGGACCGAGATCCCCTGTGACAGCCATAAACATCCTGCCGCCTGTGCTGCCAGGGAAGACTGGCGCTTGGTGGTGGCAGAGTCCCTGGTCCTGCTTCTGCAGCAGGAGGGCCAGGCCGCCTGAGCTGTTTGCAGACACGGGGTGGGAGGATGATTAGAGGCAAAGTCCATTTATAGCCTGTGACTCCAGCAACCTTTCGGCCCAGCCGTGATATGTGCCAGGGAGTGATCCCGTGTCTCAGGCTGCGGTGCCAAGTTCGGAAGGTGGTGCTGGTGCCCAGCCTGGCCACAGCGGGGAAAGAGAGAGAAGGGGCGGTCCTACCCCTCTGTCCCTAGGAGCACCATCCTCGACTTGAGCAGGGAGCGGGTGTTCCTTTGTGTCACCAGGAGGGGGCGCTGGGCAGACGTTGCTAGGGGTTGAGTTGTGACCCCTAAAATGTAGGTTCCTGCTCTAATCCTAGTGCCTGTGACATGGCCTTGTTCTGAAGGTGTGAGTTGCTCTGCGGTCACCCTGAGCCAATGTCATGATACCCAAAGGAAGAGAAAAGAGGAAGAGACCAGAGGGGCCTGTGTTTCAAAGATTAATCAGAAACAGGGATGCAGCCCCAGCCCTGGTCCCAGGGATGGACAGCCACCACCATCGCTTGCTGTGTGCGAGATCCTGGGTCCGAGCTCACCTCCAGCACTGCAAACGGAAACAAAGACAGAAAACTGTGGTGTCTGTGTCACAGTTTGCTGATGCCTCGCTCAAACTAACAGTTAAACATGCAGCCCTTCATATGACAATTTCTCTTTCAGAATGTTCTCAGAGAGGGGACCACTTAAAGTGTCCCTCCAAGCCGGCCATAATGACCCATGCTTGAAATCCCAGCACTTGGGAGGCTGAGGCTGGAGGGTCTCGAGTTTGAGGCCAGCCTGGGGTACATAGCAAGACTCTTATCCATCTCAAGCAAGCAAACAAAAAAAGCTGCCCAGTATTCTGCTGTTGTCCTGGTGGGGTTCCCACGGCCCCTGGCAGTGTGATCAAGCAGCCCCGTACTGTCTGCCTTGAGGAGGGGTTTGTAAGGCTAAGGAAGCAGGAGGTCCTGAGCCTTAGCATGTCTGTCAAACTCTTTCTTTTTTTTTTTCCTCTAACATCTTTTATTTTATTTTTTATTGAAATCTTTATTGGTACATTACATATACGCATCATGATTACACTCCATAATGGGGATTTGTACCAGTATAAGACACAATTTAAATCTCATTTTTTTTCCATGACCCTAACCTCCCTACCACCCCCTATATACATAAAATTTGTTTCCTTTCTTTTTTGTTATAATCTCATTATTTTTCCCCCTTCACCCTATTTTACTTTGAATATTTTCTGTTTCATAATATATAACACATAATTCCAGGACTCATTTACATCTTTATTTTCTCATACCAGAGAAAAGATGCGATATGTACCTATCTGTACCCTATTTATTTCACTTATGAGGATATCCTTAAGGTATGTCCATGTAAGTAGAAATGATTCAAACTTATCATTTTTTATGGCAGAGTAATACTCCATTCTGTAGAAGAACCACAGCTTTCTTATCCAGTCTCCAGTTAATGGACACTTGGGTTGTTTCCAAGATGTAGCAA
>PVIR01034714.1:0-17007 GCA_004026965.1 Petromus typicus | reverse complement strand
GGGAATCGAACCCGGGTCCTTGCGCTTGCGAGACAGGCGTCGGAACCACTGAGCTAACTCCCCGGCCCCGAACAAACACTTTTATTATTTATTTATTTATTTATTTTTAGGTTTTTTGAGACAGGGTTTCGCTTTGTGGTTCAGGCTGGCCCTGAGCTCAGCCTCAAACTCACATCACAGCAATCCTCCTGCCTCTGCCTCCCGAGTGCTGGGATTACAGGCGTGAGCCACCACGCCCGGCACTGTGGTATGTGGTACTGATTGCTGCTGGGCGTGAGTCTCCATGCCCAGTATGGTATGTGGTTACTGGGGAATCGAACCCAGGCCCTTGCGCTTGCAAGACAGGCGCCGGAACCACTGAGCTAACTCCCCGGCCCAACAAACACTTTATTTAAGCCTCCGATCCTTTGCTTGAAAATGAGGGTACTGTCTGTTTCACTAGTTTGCTTTGAAAACTAAATAAGAAATTTTCATGAAATTTAAGATCTTTCCATCTCAGCCTCCCAAATACTTGGGGTTACAGGCATATGCCACAGTGCCTGGCTCTCTAAAGAAATTTTAATTTTTTTCTTTAAAATTTGTTAAGATTAGTTAAATTGAAAATTAAAAGTTTAATTTCATAAGAAACATGTATTCTTGGTAACAGTTTCAGAATGTGTACAAGACCTAGTTTTCAAAGGTTGTTTCTTAGATTTCCAGCAGGTGTCAGTGTTTCTCAAATTCCAAGTGGAATTTTGTCTGTAATCGCCTGTTTGAGTCCTTTAGTTATTTAATCAGCATTCTGGGAACCATCTGAACAATGGATTTGGAAGTCCTCTAAGGTTATCTTTCCTTCCCTAGGTGGGGACAGACCTAGATGCAGAATGACTTGTCCAAAGTTACACAGTCAGTGGAGTGAGGCCAGAACCAAACTGTTGTGGTTTCTAAAAATTTTCTTTGTCCAAAAGACTGATTGAAGCAAGGCACCAGAATCAGGTAGAACAAAATGTGTAGTCCAGTCCACCATAGGGTTTTTGGAAAAAGGAAAGCAGCTGTTGTTCAGTTTGTTTGGATAGGTATATATTTAAGATATTCTTTATGAATAAGATAGAGATTCTTTATTTATAGTAATAAGTCGGGACAGTAGCTAAAAAAAAAGCTAGTTTAAAACAATTAGATGAATATAGACTTGTGGGATGTGAAAATGATGGAACATTTCTGATGAAATGTCCTGTCCTTACTACTGCTCGTGGAATTTGTGGCATGTACACCCCAGTGTCACCACCTGTACAGCATCAGTAGACTGACCTCTCCCCTCCTCCCTACAGTCTCAGTGGGGGTATTGGAAAGAAATAATAGAAATCATTCAGTTCTGCCTATGTTGAAAAATGCTATCAAGGAATCTATAATCTTTTCCAATAAATATATTATAGAAAAAAGTATTCCTTTTTTTCTACATTATGGTCAATAGACAAATCAGGGCAAAGAATCCAGGGGAACACTTGGGGACAGTATTGAACAAAGTTGGAGAGTAGGTATCAGTTTGAAAGAAGTACCCTTCTTCACGCTGCTGACTCTGCCTATCAAAATCTATTTGCAGGGAAGAGCACAAGCACTTGACTGCTAAGCAGAGAACCCTCCAGGTGCATATGATCAGCACCTTTGCCTTCTCCTTACTGGTCCTGGAGCAGCGAGAGACAGCAGCTGGGAGGTGACAGAAGGGGCTATGAGTGGAGTTAAATAAGGGCCACACTGCAGAAGCCGAGACTCAAGGTTGGCAGGTGTGGGAAGGCAGGAAGTTTGCCTGCATAGGCCTGAACAGCAGATAGGTTATTGTATTTAAAGTTTAAGGTCAAGATTAAGGGTAGGCTGGGGTTGGTTTGATTTTAGATTTTGAGTTGGAGGTCAGGAGGAGATGTTTTTCTGTAGATTTTTTAAATATTTTATTTTGAAGTAATAAGTTGCAAAAATAGTTTGGTTTTTCATCCTTTATCTGGAAACCCTAAATAGTAAGATCTTATAAAAGATTCAGTGTCAAACCAGGAAATTGACTTAAGTGTCTAGACCTTATTCAAACTGTATTAGGTTTTGCCTGCTGTGTATACACACATCAAATTTCCATGCAATTTTTTTTTTTTTTTGAGACACAGTCTCGCTTTGTAGTTTAGGCTGGCCCTGAACTCACCATGTAGCCCAGACTAGCCATGAATTCACAGAAATCCTCCTGCCTCTGCCTTCTGAGTGTTGGAAGTACAGGAGTGAGCCACCATGCCTGGTATTGCTGTATGTAGTTACCTGGAATCGAATTCAGAACCTTGCGCTTGCCAGGCAGATGCCAGAACCACTGAGCTAAATCCTTGGCCTGCATGCAGTGTTATTAGATGTGCACAATAAGGTACAGGACAGCTTTACTCTGTGGAGGAGTTAAGGAGACCCTAGGAGTCCTGCTTGACAGGTGGGCTGCCAGAGCCCAGGCTGATTTGCAGCCTAAGGACTTGGACAGGAAGGCCTTCTTGGACTCCTTACACATTGTTGATCTAGTGTAGGGGAGGGGGGGGATGGACAGTTTTCTAATATATTTTTATTAGAAATGAAAATGTTTAACTGGCATATTCTTATAGAGTTTAAAAAATGGTGGAAAAACCCTAGCCCATGTTTTCCTGGCATCTCAGACTCTGCTCACTTATTCTCTGCCTTCCCAGTGTGCTGGAGGTTTCGGTTTCCTGGAGATTCAGCTGGCTCCTTGTGATCCTGGTATCGCCTTTGTTTTCCTCCTGGGGCTGATCAGAAACTCATAGGCTCCAGCTGCAGAATTAAGCAAACATTTCACCCTGCCACTGGAGGTGTCTCTCGTGGTGGTCTAAATGAACTTTCCACACTGCCTTAATTCCTTTAATTTGGGGTCCCTTAGAGGAAACAGTCACTAGCCCTGTATATACCCAGGCACCCCAAACCTGCACCCTGGCTTACTCTGGTTTTATGCCTGACCTGCTGTCACCTCCTCTCTTCTTGACCTCGTGGTCCTGCCCATTGTTCACTAGCCACCTGATTAGGGAGACTTTTCCAGGCCTGAACCCCTTCTCAATGGATACAGCTTTCTTTTTAGTTGTTACCTTGGCATATACCTCCCTCTTCCTTCTTGGTTGTGTCATTATCATCAGGTGTTAAGTGTGTTTCTAGCTGAACACATCATGAGGTCCTAGAAGAATGGGTTGTCACTGTGTTCACCCTAGTGCAGGGCTTTGCATGTGCTGAATTATTAGTAATGATTATTGACTCGATTCCATGGAATGTTGATTGGGTTGCAAACCTTTGGAAATTTTTCTTCTGATTCTTTTTTCCCACCACATTGCTTTAGCAGGCTTTAGAGAGTATAAAGGGATTCAAGAGCAAGTTTCTTACCCACCAGAAAGACTCACTGGAGCAGATAACAAGGCTAGCTGGTGTGATGAAAGCCCCGGAACTCATCACAAAAGGATATTATATAAACCCAGGCAGTGTCATCCCACAGCAACATGATATTTTATATTAGACTTGAAGTCTTAGGCACACTTGGTGAGCCCACTAGTATTCATGAAATACAGGACAGTCTAAATTTATATATGTGATCCTCATCAACAGGACCAGGATTCGTTCTAGGTGGCACAAGGCTCACATTAACAGACTTGAGAGTCCTTCTAGGAATGGAAGAAGGGAGCAAGCAGAAGAAATATGATGTACCATGTAATTTTATTTTAGTTAAATATACTGAGCCAGTGAGGCTGTAGGACTTTCAAGTGACCGTCTAACGCCATGGTAAAACAGATGGTGGAAGGCAAGGGAAAGCTTCATTTACTTAGCTCTCGAGGGCTAGGAATTATGCAGTGCTGTAATTATTTAAGATAGTGACCCTCCTCTGTGGCACGTGTCCTCTTAGCTTTTTAAGTTGCAGTCCCAGAACCCAGAGCCTTGCAAGGTGGAAATATGGGTAACAGCTGCTAGGTGATTATACATCCTGGGGTGTGCACAGCACTGTGTGGGCTCCAGAGGTGGCTGGAAGGGAGTGTAAAGAGCAGTGAGCCACGCCAGTGCTCCCAGCTGCAAGCAGGAGCTCCTTGAGGCATTCTCTGCACAGAGAAAGGCCACTATGACCCTCCTAGTGCACCTTGCCCACCTGCTCCAGGCAGAGCCCTAGGGGCTCCTGCTCTGCCCAGGGCCTGAGCTCCTGGATGCCTTTGGCCTGTGTGCTTCAGGTGACAGGAGGTGGCAGCAGAGAGCCCAACTGTCTGGAGACTGATGGAAATCTGCATAAGAATTGCTGGAAGATTGGTGTTATCTACAGAAGTAACTCAGAGTTGGCAGAAGAATAGCTGTGATTCATATCCCCAAGTATAATAGGACCAGCATTTATTGCCACTCACTGGAGTTTGTAAACTCTTCCTTTACTAGTCACTCCATGAGATAGGCACTATTGTTACTCCCACCTTCAAGGGAAGAAATCATACTTTCAGGAGCACTTTGGTAGCTGGACTGATGGCTCTCTCAGCTAATGCTGGATGTTGTGGGCTGGAGTCCAGGCAGCCTCTGGTGCCTGATTCCCCTGCCTCGGGTCAGCCTCCAGGACTTTGTCCCTGGTTACATGCCAGAGGTGGATATTTTTAAAATTCTGGTACGCTACAAGGTGAAGGACTGCAAGCATATGAAAAAGTAGCAGCAAAGTATGCCATTTATCTAGGACCCCATTCTTGTGTGCTGGGTTCCTGAGCCAACCACTGATCTATGTCTTTCCTGTGATGTCCGCACAGGACACCTGTGGGCCCGAGGGAGAGAGGGTTGGTCCCCGGTTTGTCAGCTCCACTCTGTCCTGGGGTCTCTGCATCAGGCTGGAGGGTGATGCTGTTGCTGAGACCCTCAGCAACCAAGTCACCACAGTTACTCAGGTTCATCACTTTGTGTTCAGCTTTACCTAGAAGAATCTTAGTTCCCAGCCTCACTACTCCCATCATTTAAACAGTGTTCATAATATGCTTAGGTTTTAATTACAGTATACAAGATTATCTTGTATTCCAAATGCTTCCTATCATGGTTATGAACAGGATGACTTGTGTTACCCCAGAACACTGGAAGGGCCACCTCATGTGGTGTTGGGTACTTGTGCCTGGTGCTTTTGTGGTAAAGACAGTTCCTGTGTTGTGATGCAACCATTGGCACCTGTGCTAAAATAAGATTTTATAATAATGCAGATGGATATTTGTGTCCTAAATAAGAGATTCTTGCTACATTGTTTCTTTCTACCCAGCAACTCTCAAATGGTCAAAACATGTTGTGATATAGCTGAGAGAAAAGGTGTATTTACAATGTAATTTTTTAAAAAAAAGTCACCAGTCTCCATTAGATGGTTTAATTGACTGCTCCTTAAGTGCATTGTGGGCCTGCAGGAGTTTTCATACATAATCTGAGCTTGAATGTATTTGGTTGCCATGTTGCTCAGGTGGGGTTTTGTATGTTACTTGTATGCACTCTGTGATTTCTTGTAGAACAATGAATGATGATTCAAGTGACTGTGATTCTGTTCTTTCCAAGACAACCAGAGTGAGTCCAAAGCCTGTATCCACAAGAGCTATCGTGAGTTCCTGGTCCTGTATTTCATTTTACAGTTTTAACTTTGTGTTTTGGAAGTGTGTTTGATGGGTGTGTCTGTGTCTCTGCACTGATGGGGCTCACGTCTGGTGTTTATAGCTTGGAGATTCCTCCGTCATATGTGTACTCCCTCTGATGTCCCTGCTGTATTTCCCTGGGGTGTCTGGCTGTGGTGTCTGCTTAGTCTCCCTACAGCTTTTGCTGCCATCGTGGGTTTCATCTATTAGAAGCTTCATCTCTTAGAAGCTGAGTGGCCATGAGGAGCAGTGTGGCCTCTTAGAGCACCAGTTTCCTCATCTGTGAAGTGGAGATGACCACTTCTGCCCTTCTGACTGATGGACTGTTTCCTGGTTTTACCCACTGTTGCATCATTAGGATTGAGGATTTCATGCCTTGGGGCCCCTGCTAGTTTCCTCTTTAGAAGCTGCACTCTGCCTCAGAGCTAGGTGTCTCATGGGGTGCAAGTGATGACGTGAGACAGTGAGGGAACTGAGGTAAATGTGCTCAAGGGACCATGTGTTCTATCCCTTGCTCTTGTCCTTTTTTTCCTGGTAAATAGAACTGGGCTGAGCCCCCCGCCCTTTTCTAGGAGGAGGGAGAAGGACTGCCACATGTAATGGACCAGACACCCTTGCCATGGGATAAGAGCTGGTCACACCAGGGCGGGTGGATGCAAGGACTTGAAAGTTCTCCTGAAGTGTGCTGTGGTACAACTGAGGATAAATAAGACAAGGTAGAAGGACCCATGGGAATGGGGGATAGTGCAGCAAGGGCAGAGGCACATGAACAGGAGATCACAAGGTGGGGCTGGGATGAGGAGGGAGCCCATTTCATTGGTGTGGCCTGAGTGTGGGACGTGATGACTGGGGTGCACTAGGGTCTGCACACACCATGAAGGGGAATCTGTGTGGATCTTGTCTTTGAGAGGTTGTGATTATAGATGGGATAAGCAGTGTGCTTTCCTGAGGAAATGCATACTCGGAATAATTAGGCAAGAGACCTCTGGCAGGGGAGTGATTGGAGGAGGAACACGCCTCAAGTTCCTAAAGAGTTTGTGGGAGACGAAATGTAAGTAAAAAGAACTGGAAGGAGAAAGCACAGTGGAAAAGCACTGCATGTACCCTGGGCCCTGACACCTGCTCTTTCCGGTCTTCTCTGTAGTTAGCAGACCTGGTTGCATGCTGCAAAGCTCAGCCCAGGGAAGCTGAGGTCAAAGCATTGGCAGAGGTGTTCCAGACCTTACGTGCACACCTCACTGGCCAGAATTAAAAGGTGTTCTGTGAGGCAAACGGAATCCTCAGAGTCTAGTGTTTCAGAGCCAGAAATAAGTAAAGGCACTTATACAGTTCTCTTTATTATCTTCTCAAGGCCCATACCTTGATTTCTATCTCCCCACTTCTGCACTCCCCGCAGTTATCCTCTTGGTTACTAGATCTAGGAGATGTTTACTCTTCTCTTCTGCCCTTTTCTGACTTATCTCCTCTGCCACTTTTTTTTTTTTTTGAGACTAGGTCTTGCTTTTATAGTTTAGGCGGCCCCTGAGCTCAGCCTTGAACTCACAGCAATCCTCCTGCCTCTGCCTCCCAAGTGCTGGTATTATAGGAGTGAGCCGCCATGCCCAACATCGTGCTATGTGGTACTGATTGCTCCAGCATTGTGGTATGTGGTACTGATTGCTGGTGGACATGAGTCTCCATGCCCAGTATTGTTATATGTGTTTACCGGGGATCAAACCCCGGCCCTTGTGTTTGCAAGACAGGCATTGGAACCACTGAGCTAGATGCTTGGCCATCCTCTGCCACTTCAACACCCTGCCCTGCTCCTCTATTTCAAAAGCCCTTTTCAGATTCCATGACTGGTCCGCTGACTGCAGCCTGATGGCCACCCCTGGACCTCTTCCCATTTTGTGCAGTGTTCATGCCGTGCCTTGCTAGCCTGCCTGTGCCTGCTTCTGTAGTGCATGGCAGAGGTCAGTTGTAATGCAGACCTGTGGATGTATTCACTTGCTGGCCTTTCCTAGGACACCTCCCTGCTGCTTCCCCCTGTTCTGTCCCCTCAGGCTTCCTGCTCCCTCATGCTGTGCTGGAGGACTTTTCACAGCAGCTCTCAGGTGGATAGTGCAAACTTGTCAACAGTCATATAAGATAGTTAAGAAACTCAGCCCCTTTAGTGCCAAATAGTTCAAGAAAGAGTACTTAATAACTCTTAATTAAAAAAAAAAGTCTTCATAATAAATATAACTGTCATAAACAAACACTTTGATGAGAAACTTTGTACACATTTTCCCATTTAGTTTCCATGATCAGTTCGGTTTTACAGATAAAAATACTGAAGCACCGGCTGGATGGTACCCATTTCCCAGCTGATGGCCCCAGAGTCCCTGTTCCAGTATCACAGTGACACCCTCCAGAAAGCGCTTCTGTGTCATGGTAGAACTGGTGAAAAGCTGGTGACTGTTGGGGTGGTCAGAGTTGTGGAGGTTTATTTTGCAAATATGGAGAAGAAAGTCTTGTTGGAAAGCTCCCAGTAAAACATGATGCTGCGGAAAACTCTGTACCACCATGGAGCTTTTCTGAGCATCCTTTTGCTGCCTGAGGAGCTGGGTGGGGCTTGGCTGTCATATTCTGCACTAGAAGGTGGTGATCTTCTCTTGTACTCTGTGTTAATGTCACTGTCCTCTGTGTGAGCCCTCAGTGATTTGGAAGTGGAGCCACAGCAGAACTGTGTAATGAACGTA
This sequence comes from Petromus typicus, assembly GCA_004026965.1. Classification (NCBI taxonomy): domain Eukaryota; kingdom Metazoa; phylum Chordata; class Mammalia; order Rodentia; family Petromuridae; genus Petromus; species Petromus typicus. Next base: position 8,672 of record PVIR01034714.1, on the reverse strand, counting down.
AGCATAGACTGAGCCCTCCCCTGTCTTGCTGCGAGTTGGGGCCTTGCAGTGTGGCCCAGACTGGCAAGTCTTAAGCACACTTGGTGAGCCTGTTAGTATTCATGAAGTACAGAAGGACAGCCTAAATTTATATATAGGTAATCCTCATCAACAGGGACTTTAATGGAGAATTTATAAGCATTCTCTAAGCACTATCTAATTTAATTTCTATGATGTATGGCCATTTTGAAGCCCTACTGATTCTTCAGCTTTGAGAAGGGAAAGTAGCCAGCATAGTATGAGAATGGGCAGAGCCCCAGGGCTGTTTTTGTGTATATGTAAAATACTGCCCATGGGGCGTGTGTTTTGTGTTGGTACTGCATGTGCTATGTGTCTGTATATGTGTGTGTTTGTCGGGGCACAGCACATGGTGTGTGTGTCTATGTGTGTGTATTGGAGTACCACTTGTGATGTGTATGTGTGTGTCCATTGGTACTACATGTGTGTGTGAGTTTGTGTGCTGGGAGACATTGCCTGTGAGGTTGGTCTGTGGCAGAGAAAGAACCTCGAGGCTGGTGTCATGGGGATGAAGAACTCAGGCAAGGGCTGCATTATGTGTTTCAGGCAACACCTGGATTCATGCAACAGCAGGGGATAGCAGGAGGGCACCTGAGTAACTGGAGCCTGCCAACCAGGTGACAGATTGAAAGGAGAAGCCATAGTGGTCCTCGGGGCTGGGCCCAGTGGCCAGCATCCCACATATGCTCTCAGACCCTGTTGCCACAGGCTTTTGTTTCTCTGCTTTCTCACACAGTGCACTGTGCACACAGCCATATGGGAGTTCACATTTATCAGCCTGCTGTCCTGTAATGTTGCCCTTTTGATCCACTCTGCAGACTTGCGTCAGGCAAGGGATTTGTCCCAGGATCAGTTTTTGCAAATGATGCACTCCTCTTTCAGAATTCATTTGGCCTTAAATTCTAGTAAAGTTCCAGTAAGAAAGATGAGTTGTAGAAATTGTGAACCGCAAAGACATTTGCCATCAGCAGTGTGGACAGAGACAAATACTGCCAGCTGCTGGACAGAAGGATTTCATGAAGGCTGTAATCAAAGGAAAAGAAGTAAGAAGGGCAAGATTAACTCACAACAAGAATAGTTTTCTTCCCGTTTTTCTGACTTCATTGTTTTCTTCCAGCTGCCTGAGCATTATAGAGGCTTCAGAAGTCTACCTTCTCTTTTCTGCATATTGACTTTGGTGGACATCTTGATTCTCTGGCTTTCCTGGCCTTTTAATTTTATTTTTTTATTATGTTAAACAGCATGTAACATGATACTATAAAAAAATTACCAAAAACTCTGGCCTCAGGTCTCCATCTCCTGTGAGCCAGTGTGGCATCTATGAGGTAGGAGAAAGAGAAATAAAGATAAAGAGACACAGACTCGAGAGAAATTGAGTCTTGGGCTGATCTAAGCTGCTGTGGGCAGCAAAGACAAAGATACCAAAGATATCCAGTGTTTTATTTGTTATAAGTTTGGGAAGGATGGAGCTGGGCAGGTCTTAGGACACCTGCTGATATCATGTATCAAGTAGGCAGGACTGTAGAATGAGGACACAAGAGTATCTTTGCTGGAGAGAACAAATAGTTAATTCACAGGGGAGGAGTTTAGTTGGAGTCAGTTGACTTAGTTTGAAGTGAACTCAGGCAAGCCCTGCTCCTACAGACTAGGATTTAGGTCTTGGTAACAGCCATTAGCAGAGCAGCCATACTAGCCCAACTCTGCTATCTGACATGCCCATTTTAGTCATGTAACGCTTTGGTCAGACTCCTAAGATAACACCTGGCCAAATAAGAGAGGAGTAAGAAGCTTGTGCTATTATAGCATGCTAACAATGGGTCTGCCACAATGATTATACTATCTTATAATTTTTAAGAGCACAGCAAATTTGGCTGGACCATAAATAGAGTGCAGTAGGCTAGTATCTAGATCTGTTCTTGAGTGAATGAAACTCTGTACCCATCAACCAACAGCTTCTTGTGTCCCACTTCCTCTAGTGAAATTGGCAACTGCCATTCTACTTTTCTGTTCCTAGAAGTTTGGTACCTCATGTAAGTGGAATCATATAGTGTATGTCTTTTTGTGCCCAGCTTATTTCACTTAGCACAATGTCCTCCAGGTTCACTGATGTTGTCCCATGTTGCAGCATTTTCTTCTTTTTCACATCTGATTCCTATTTCATTGGGTATATATGCCACATTCTCTTTATGCATTTAAACTTGATGGATGTTTTTGCTGTTTCTACCTCTTGGCTCTTGTGAATAATGCTGCAGTGAACAGAAGTACACACACACCTTATTGTATTGATTTCAGTTCTTTTTTGGAAAAGTATCCATAAGTGGGGTTGCTGGATCATATGGTATTCTGTTTTTAGGGGTTTTTTTTGGTGTGTGGTACAAAGGATTGAACCCAAGACCTTGTATATGCAGGTGAGGGCTCTGCACTGAGCTACATCCTCAGCCCTTTTTCAGTGTTTTGAGGAATGTGCACAGTTTCCTGTAGTAGGTACACCATTTTGCATTCCCATTGCATGGAGATCAGGATGCTGCTGTGCATCCTGATCTTCTGCCCCAGTGAAAATACCATCCCTCCTCCTCTTTGTCACTTTATCTGGCCACTCTTATTTTGGTTTCTGAAATAGACCCAACTTTGACATGTCCTTAAAAATCCAGGTCAGGTTAAAGTTCCCCATGATGCTCCCCTGACCACCTAGCTAGAAATACTTTCCCTCTGCCAGAGTCTCCAGTGCTGTTGTCTCTTGCTGCTGCTAGGCAGTTGGCAGAGACTGCTGGCTTGTGCTGCTCTAGATGTTTCCTGTCTTAGTTACTTTCTCATAGCTGAAACGTAAATCTGAGGCTCAAGTTTGCAGAGTTTTCAGCCTATAGTTGGGTTTCAAAAAGAGAACTGAACATCAAACAACCTGAGGATTCTCTAGTGACAGCAAGAACCCCAGCGGGGGCAGAGTTCAAGAGCACAGGCTACTGTTGGTCCATGGAAAGATAAACTCACCAGAAGGGGAGGGCAAGCAACTTAGGTGAGTGTCAGGGCCTTGCAACAGGCAGGTTTACATGGGGAGATCCACCCTAATGGATTGCGGTAGGCAGGGTTGGTAGGTGTTTGCTGGAGCCAGAGAGAGCTGAGTTCCCTCCCAGTTCTGCAGGAGTCAGAACAGCTGCCAGTAGCAGGGTTCACCTTGCTGGCATTTTGAACATCTCTGCTGTTGACACCTGTGCAGAGTTCTTGGCTTCCAGCCTTGGTGTATCTGGCCAGCAGTGCTAAGTGCTTAGTCCACAGCTGACTGGAGATCACTCTGCAGTCCTAGACAACCAGGCCTGGAAGGCCCCAGGGAGGTTCTTGTGTTTCCTCCAAGGATTGGAGGACTGTCCTTTCCACTTGTAACATCCATTAGGTGCTCCATTTGTGACTATCACTGCCATGCCTGTCACCATGGTGGGTTTTCTAACCCCAAGACCTTGCCTTCTGTGCAGAGATAGAGCAGCCTGCTCTGTCCTGGTGATCCATGGCCATTCTCTGTCTGTTAGTGAGAAAGCCTCCAGCCAGAGAACCAGTGAAGGGACATCACTCTGTACCTTTGGAATGTCCCGGACCAGGTTAAGGCTGCTCTCACATGATGTGAGGAATGCAGCCCTGCCCGTGCCTGGTGGGGGAAGGTGGGTACAGCTGTTTGGGGGTTCTCCATAACCAGCCCTTTTACAGCTGTCACTTGTTTCTCCCTGACCCTTGCCTGCTCCACCTGTCATCGTCCTGGAGTCTGACAGGTGTGTGGAATCCCTGGTTACCTGGGGAGACTGAGTAATGGGGCCTGGGAATTTTTACATAGATATGTGTAAAAGAACTGCTGAAAGGTGGAAGAAGGACCTTACTGAGATGTAGAGTAATTGTTCTTTATATCTTCATCTAACTTTGCTTTTTGATTTCTACATTAATCCCATGTTTCTTCAGAAATCAGAAAAAGATCAGATGTCATTAAAAAAAAATCGTAACTACGTCTCATTCTAAGATGATCAGTGCAAAAACCACTGGACTTTAAAATGTGCTTCTCTGTTCTCAGGGGGACTTGATCTCATCTTCATGCCTGGCCTGGGATTTGACAATCATGGGAACCGGCTAGGCCGGGGCAGAGGTTATTATGACACCTACCTGCAGCGCTGCCTGCAGATGCAGGGCACGAAGCCCTACACCATCGCCCTGGCCTTCAAAGAGCAGCTCTGCGACCAGGTCCCAGTGGGCGAGCATGACGTGAGGGTGGATGAAATCCTCTATGAAGACCCCACAGCACCTTGAGTCCAGATGACCGTGCCGAGTAATCAGGATGAAGAAAATGTTTATTTTCCCTTGTCAAAGTTAGTTAAAATTGCTAATTAAAGTGAACATGGACTGCATTATTATTTCTAGTGTGAGCATGAAACCTGCTATAAAACCATCTGCAGAAATCAGGACAGGTGTGAATGATAGAATGTTAATTGAAATGGAGACTATCACCACTGATGTGCAGCTCGACTCCTGAGGCTGATGTGATGGGCTCTGCAGTTTAGGCTAAATGTTTATAAGGAACTGTGCCCAAATGAGTGTAGGAAGAAGCAGGACATGTTGAGCTTTGTGCTGTAGCTCACTGTGTCAGGCTCTGCTGGGTGTACAGAGACTCAGCGATTATTAACAGACTTGCTACTTTTTCTTGGGATGCCAAGTTCTCTGAGAATACTATGCTACTTCATCATGAATTCTATCACTTACTTTGAAATTTTATGTGTGACACTGCCAGCTTTTGGTTGCTAGAGGGAATCCTGTGATTTTGGTACTTTAGTTCAGCCGGCTGGATCTCATCACTGCTAGTTTCTGAGTGTCAGCTGCTTAGAAGTTTGAGATCTGATAAGTCCTAAGTTAGGAATGATTTTTATTCTCTTTTTTAAGATTTTATATTCATTCATTCATTTATTTAGTTTAGTTTTTTGAGACAAGGTCTCACTTTGTAGTTCAGGCTGGTCCTGAACTCAGCCTTGAACTCGCAGTCCTCCTACATCTGCCTCCTGAGTGATGGGATTACAGGCATTGTTTTACGTGGTTAGTGGGGATCAAACCCAGGCCCTTGTGCTTGCAAGGCAGATGCTGGAACCACTGAACTAAATCTTCAGCCCTGATTTTTATTCTCTTATTGGTTCTGCATTTGTGTAAGTGATGTTGGCACCTGGCCTTTCAGCTGGGGGGTGGTGGCTTGGTTGGGGAGGCTTTGGTGATCACTTGAGACCCAAGAATCTCCCCACCTCCCCATCCTCCCTGCTACCAGCTGTATGGACCCTGCATGTGGAGGCCTCTGGTGTCTATTCTCTCTTCTCTTTGCCCTGCTTTTTCCCACTGTCCAACCCCTCAGCACTCCGGAGCTGAACTCAGCAGGAGCCTCATACTGGCTTCTTTTTCCTGCAGTTTGTTTCAGAATGATGTTATAAAACACATCTGGTCATGAAGCACTCCTAACCGGAGTATTTGGGGGACTTCAGTGTCCCCTTAGGAGGTGCCTCCTAGCCTACTTTTTTCAGCCTTTCCTCTCCCCCTATGTTCCTCTTCTTGGACTGAGTTCTGAGGCTGCTTCTGCCCTGTGCTCTGTGAGCATTTCTGTCTCAGGAGCTTCTTTCTCTTCTTCATCTGGTAAAATCTCTACTCCTGCCTCTCTCATTCTGTGCAACTTCCTCTGCTTTCCCAGACAGCTTTGTGTTTCTGCCTTTGTCTGAGTGGTCCTGGCACTGAGCTTCTTATCACTGTGTCCTGTGCATTGTTGCTCCAGACTGAGCTCCAGAGACAACTCATACCAAGCAGATGACCAGACAGAGAGTGGATTGTGCTAATACTTTTTTGTTTTTGAGACAGGGTCTTGCTTTTGTAGTTCAGGCTGGCCCTAAGCCTACTATGTAGCCTAGGTGAGCCTCAAACTTACAGCAGTCCTCCTGCCTCTGCCTCCTGAGTGCTGGGATTATAGGTGTAAGCCACCATGCCCGGCTGTGCTAATACTTTTAATGAATTCATTTAAAACACAGTTCTACTATTGTCTGGGTAGTAGTGATTTGATATTTTGTATTTTAAGTGAAAAACTTTAAAAATGCCAGTTGGGCTAATGGTAGGTTTGTATAGTTTGGAACATATAGTGAGAAATTGGAAAGAAGTGGAATTCCTTTACACTGCAATGGTATGATCATTCTGGTGAGCATCATTAGCATCATTTCACCTGTATGGTTAAAGTGGATGTTATGTAGTTGACATAGTTACTGTTTTGAAATGGTTAAAGTGTGAAATTCTTGAGTTGCTACAGGCCTGGGAAGTTTTGCCCTATTGACCCAGTCTCTTTTATTCTACCACCAAAGGACAGTGGCTTTTCAAGTGTACAAGAATAGGAAGTTGACTGGTCAAAAAATACAAGGCCCTGAGAGTAAAGAAAGTCAGAGTGCTCTGGGTGTCCCCCTGGAAAAGGGGCTGTTCTGTAGTGACCACAAATGTACTGTGGTCACTGTTGGGGGGCTTGAAGGGGAGGACCCCTGCTGGTACAGGTGACACTGATCCTGTCCCTCTACCTGTGCTCAGTAGAGCTGGGCACTCTGGTGGGATAGACGTATAGCAGGAAAGGTGGATCTGAAGTGTAGGAACAGTACAAGTGGAAGGGAGGAAATAGCAGGTTTGGGGAACTGCAGGCACAGAAGTCCCTAATATGCTTTACCAAGGAGCTATGAATTTCTTGTCCCTGTGGAGGAGAGGAAGATACTCTTCTTTACTGTGTCCTCTGAGCTGAGAGCTTGAGTGTGGACAGCTTCATGCAGAAGTTCATTTCCTCACCCCAGGTATTTTTCTTGCAGAGATTATTGAGATTCAGTTCATTTTGCATTTTAGTTGAACTTCCTCCAGCCTACAGTTCTTAAAGACACATATCTACTTCTGACCTACCACAGATCCCAGAACGAATTAAATAGCCAATAAACTCAATACAAGAATGAACAGTTCAGATAGCACCTGCCTATACTGTAACTGTGTGCGTGCTGCTTTGAGTGGTGGCTGCTCTTTCCCCAGTAGTGTCTCAGGCATAGATCTTGGTAGGACGTGTCTTGGTCCTTGTCCTGGCCAGTCCAGCCATGGACCACACAATGTGGCTGTTCCTCCTTCTCAGGGCATTCACTGTCCACATCTTTTCCATCCTCTGCCTTCTGTGCCTGGAAGGCTTCAGACCTCCTGCTCTTGAGGTATAGTCTGTGTGAGAATCTGTCCCAAATGTATGTTTTTTGCTGTGCCTTAAAACAAATAGTGCACTTTTAAAATAATGACATACACATTATAAAACACATACATTAAAAGATGAGACAACATTGAAATGAGACATATATGCTTTATAATGTATCATTAAAAATGGCTGAAAAGGGGCTGGGGAGTTAGCTCAGTGGTTCCGGCACCTGTCTTGCAAGCGCAAGGGCCCGGGTTCAATTCCCCGGTAACCACATAACAATACTGGGTGTGGAGACCCACACTCAGCAGCAACCAGTACCACATACCACAGTGCCGGGCGTGGTGGCTCACGCCTGTAATCCCAGCACTTGGGAGGCAGAGGCAGGAGGATTGCTGTGATGTGAGTTTGAGGCTGAGCTCAGGGCCAGCCTGAACCACAAAGCGAGACCCTGTCTCAAAAAACCTAAAAAAAAAAAAAAAATGGCTGAAAAATGCTTAAAATTCACTATGTTCTTTCTTTTTTACCTCTTTTTTTTCTTTGTGATGCTGGGGATCAAATTTAGAACCTTGCATATACTACTAGGCAAGGGCTGTATTACTGAGCAGTACTCCAGCTCCAAAAAATTATGATTTTTAAAAACTTTACCTTAGCACATTTTGAATGAATCAGAATTAAATCAGTGACTGAAATTTCACTAGTTGTTTTTCAGAGCTTTTATAGCTGAAAGAAGGTGCCTTCTAGAGACAAACAGATCCAGAGAGAGTAGAGCTGGAGTCACTGAAGTTTTCAGTTCTATCTACTGATTTTGCAGTTATATTTTTAACTTAAATCTGGATAGTCGATATCCTTTTTCTTAAAGTGTATATGTCTTTTAAATGTATTAATCAGTAGGTCCCATACATTTACTTTGTTGACAGATGAGCTCAGTAACCATTTTCTGTGTTTTTCCCTATGTGGCCTGCCTCACAAACTAGGCAAGCAATCTACCATTGAGCTGCATGCCAGCCCCAACTCTTTTTGAGAGTAGTTTCCTCCTGTCTCACTATGGAAACATACCCTTTACTCAAATTATATGTGCTAATTTTTGAAAATCTCTCTATGTAGTGATTTATAGGTGACTGTTTATAACCTATAAAATCAAAATAGCAAAATTCTGCACATGGGAGATGTTATTCCTATAAATTACACAGTGATGCTTTTTTTTTTTTTTTAAGGTTTTTTTTGAGACAGGGTCTCGCTTTGTGGTTCAGGCTGGCCCTGAGCTCAGCCTCAAACTCACATCACAATCCTCCTGCCTCTGCCTCCCGAGTGCTGGGACTACAGGCGTGAGCCACCACGCCCGGCACTGTGGTATGTGGTACTGGTTGCTGCTGGGTGTGGGTCTCCACACCCAGTATTGTTATGTGGTTACCGG
>PVIR01034713.1:0-16988 GCA_004026965.1 Petromus typicus | reverse complement strand
GGGTTCGATTCCCCGGTAACCACATAACAATACTGGGTGTGGAGACCCACACCCAGCAGCAACCAGTACCACATATCACAGTGCCAGGCGTGGTGGCTCACGCCTGTAATCCCAGCACTCGGGAGGCAGAGGCAGGAGGATTGTGATGTGAGTTTGAGGCTGAGCTGAGGGCCAGCCTGAACCACAAAGCGAGACCCTGTCTCAAAAAACCTAAAATAAAAAATTAAAAGTATCATAGTTGTCACACAATATGCATATTGACATGTTTCTGTTATTCTTGTTTGTACTATTGGTCAATTCTTAAAATTTGTAATTCAGATTTAAATTTACATGAATATTTACTTTCACATTCAATTTTGTTCCCAGTTTGGATCTTTTTCTTAGGGAGATCTGTCTAAATTGTGTGCTGCATCTAAAACACTTGATCTAAAACACTTGATCTTTGATTGCAGTGGAGTATTAAAAGTGACAGGTGACAACCCATGAAATTTGCCATGAAATTTATACTGTAAGACTCTTTATAAAGTCATAAAATATTTAAAAAAGAAAATATACTTCTTATGTGCCCTGAAACTATTTGCTACATAGAAATTCTTATTCTTTGGAGTTGGGATTTGGGTCTAGTGGCACATACCTGTAATCCTAGCACTCTAAGAGGTTAAGGTAGGAGAATCACAAATTTGAGCCCAGCTTGGGAAACTTAGTGAAAGCATGTGAGGCTGTCTGAAAATAAACACTTCTAAAAGGCTGAGAATGCAGGAAAGGGCTGGGAAGGTAACTTGGTGAAAAGGCAGTTGGTCCAAAAAATAATTTGTGGTTTCTACTTTGGAAATGAAGACAGAGACTATCATTCCACTTGAAACAACTAAAACCACACAAACGCACAAAAACCTGGCAAAATATATGAAAAATAGCTTTCAATATATTGAATATCAGGCAATAAATAATAAGATTTCCCAAGATGGGACCCGAATGAAGCAAACCCTGTATCTGTGAATTATCTTAAGCCCATTTCGAGGGCTGGGAACTCAGGCAGAGACAGATAGACTGCCTTAGTTTAGTAGATGCAGCTGAGTGTTTGGAGAAAGCACCAAATCACCAAAATGTTTAGGCGAAAGTACTGAAAAGGAGGCAGCTGTAGAGAGAAATCCAGAAAAATATAGCTTATTCCCTCAAGAATTTAGCTATGCAGACCAGTAAGTATGACTTATTTAAGGAAACTACTCATGGCCAGTAAAAAAAATCTACCTGGAAATATTCTCAGTGACAATCCTGTGGCTGCATTTTCTGTTTTCACTAGCAGACTTGCTAAAGAGTACTGAACAGTTTTGTTTCAGTACTTGAGAATCACTTTCTCTATTCTGAGCCATGCCCCACTCAGCTAATAAATTCCACAGCACCCATAGTAGACAAATGATTCTCAATTAATATAACTGTATCCTGATAACAGAGCTCAAGATTATTTATAGGAGGTCTTAAAATTTCAGAAAGCAAGAAAGTAAAATTTGCAGTGTTTGGTAGCCAATCAAAAACCACAGTGAAGAGGACTAGAATTGCAAAATCCAAATTTATGAGCTAAAATGAACATGGAGCACATGCAAAAAAAAGTAGAATAAGCAATTTGTATTGAAGAAGTAAAAGACAAAGACATTTGAACCATTAGTATAACATAGCCTATGTGTTCACAAAGTTAAGTAGAAACATAGATGAGCAAGAAAAACCCAGAGGTGAAAACTACAATGAATGAATAAAAATTATAATGGACTGAAGAGAGATTGTTGTCTGCGCTTAGAGATAATATCCCAAAAGTTGTTCACTAAACTAGTGTTGTTAAGCTTTCTTTATATATTTTATTCTGGTAATTTTATAGTTTCTGATCACATACTTAAGTCTTTAATTCATCTTGGGTAGATTTTTTTTTTGTATCTTGCAAAATAAGACTTCAGTTTCACACTGCAGTTTTGAATGTCTAGTTTTCTGAATGTGATTTATTGAATAAACAAAGTTTTTTCTGTTGTATGTTCCTGGGACTTGTGTTGAAAATCATTTGGCTATAATTGTATGGATTTATTTCTGGTCATTCAAGTTACACTGATCTTATTTTTATGCCAGTGTACAGTCTAATTACAATAGCTGCAGTGTACATTTTAAAATCAGAGAATATGATACTTCCATCTTAATTTATCTCAGGTTTGCTGTGGCTATTTGAGGCTTTCATGGTTCCATGTACATTTATGATTATTTTCTATTTCTTTGAAAAATGTCTTTGGAATATTGATAGGAACTGAACCTATAGATAACTTTGAGTTGCTTGACCATTTTAAGAATATCAATTTATTTCTAATTCATGAGTATTGGGTATCTTTCATTTATTTGTGTTTTCACCAATCTGTTTCATTAGTGTTGTACTGTTTTCCATTTATATGAATTTTATTTTCTCCCTTGTTAGATTTCCACCTAAATTTTAAAATTTTGTTGCTATTGTGAGATTTTTTTCCTTAAACTTTTTTCTTCAGATAATTTATTGTTAGTATACAGAAAGATTTTATTTTATATGCTGGGTTTGCATTCTGCAACTCTTGAATGTTTTGAGTTTCAGCAGTTTTAAAATTTATTTTTTGGAGGAATATTTAGAGTTTTATTTATAGAAAATAATGTCAGTGAAAAGCTCTTCCCTTCTGCTTTTCCAATCAGGATGCGCTTCATTTGTTTTTCTTGCCCAATATCTCTATAAAAGACCTCTAGCACTCTGTTGAGAAGTAGTTAATATATGCATCTTTGTCTTGTCACTAATTTAAAACCTTTTGCCTTTTCATCACTGAGTACAACGTTAGCTGTAGGTTTGTGATATATGGCCATAATTGTGTTGTTACATTCTTTCTGCATTTAATTGATTGAGAGTTTTAAATCATGAAATAATTTTGAATTTTGTCAGTTACTTTTTCTATCTTTAATGATATGGTCATGAATTTTGGTCTTTCTTCTAATATAGTGATGTATCACATCTTTGTTTTGCATATGTTAAACCATCATTGCATTCCAAGGTTACTTTAATTTGATAATGGTGAGTGGTTTTTTATGTATTGCTTAATTTAGTAGGCTAGTAATTGGTTATGTGTATACTCATCAGGAATACTTGCTTATGATGTTCTCATCCTGTCTCTTGTTTTTGTATTTAAAAAATGCTGGTCTTGTAAAATGAGTTTGGAAATTTCCTTCTTCGTTTGTTTGAAGTGTTTGGGAAAGATTATTGTTTAATAAAATTCAATTGTGAAGTCAGCAAGGCCTGGGTTTTCCTGTAATAGGAGACTTTAATTACTGATCAAATACCTTTATACATTATTGAACTGTTTGGATTTTTCCATTACTTTATGATTTAAGCTCTTTAGACTTAGGAGCCTAGAGATTTACATATTTTTTCTTGGTTATATAATTTGTTGGTGTATAGTGAACTTATAATTCTTTCTATTTCTGGGTAACTATTATTTTTTCATTATTATTTTTTAAGGAAAAAAATCTCACAATAGCAACAAAATTTTTTTTGACTCTGACATTATATATTTGAGTCTTCTTTATAGTTCTTCATCTAGTTAAGCCTTTGCTAATCTTATCTTTCTTATTTTTCTATTGTTCTTGTAGTCTTTTTTTTTTCTCTGAACTTTTAATTTCGTTTGTCCTTCTAAATTTGGTCTTTGTTCTTTTTTTTCCCAGTTCCTTGATGTATATCAGAATATTTATATAAATTCTTCCTTCTTAATTTTGCAAGCAAAATGATTGACGCATATTTCTCTCTTAGAACCAATTTTTCTACATCACATAAGTTTTGGTATATTACCTTTCCATTTCTGTACCTCAAGATACTTCTTAATTTCCACTTTGGTTTCTTATTCAACTCATTATTTGTTCAGGAGCATGTTTTGCTTATACATATTTATCAATTTTCAGTGATCTCAATTTTATGTGCCTTTCATTGAAGTAAACAAGCATGATTTATATTTCTATGAATTTGTTAACATTTGTCTTGTGGCCTACAATATGATCTATCCTGGAAAATGTTTTGCATGCTCTTCAGAATATAAGAAGAAAAGGAGGAACAGGGAGGAATGGGGGAGGGAGGGAGAAAGGGAAAATTGCAGCAAGCATAGACTTTATTCAAATAAAAGCCTGAGCGGGTTCACTGGCTCTGAGAAGCCAGAAGAGCAGCTATTTCCTGTTTTTGTAAGATTCTGTATTTTTCTGCAGCTGAGGGCCTTCCTGTCTGGAGTGTGTGTTCTATAAACAGAACTTGGGCCACTTATTTAAGAATACTGGTGTTGTTCAGAGGCTAAGAAGATATGGGGAAGATCACAATTCAGGGGAAGATGTCTCTTAAAGAGAAATTTGTGTACTCTGTTAGTTGAATGCAATACTTGGCATTATGACGCTTAGGTCAGTTTGATCTAAAGTGTAATCAAACTCTAATGCTTCTTTACTGATGGTGATCTTTTCATTGTTGAGCGCAAGGTGTTGAAATTCCCAATCATTACATTATTGTTATCTTCTGATCACGCGATCATTGGTTTATATACTAGGTGCTCTGGGGCTACATGAAGAGATACTTGCACCTGTTACACTCACTTGGTGAAATGACCCCCTTTATTACCATCTAATTCCTTTCTTTGTCTCTTTCTAGTTTTTGGCTTGAGTCTATTTTTGTCAGACATAGCTACTCCTGCTCTCTTTTGGTTTCCAGTTGTGTGGAAATCTCTATTTCCATCCACATTTTTTTAATGCATGTGTAAAGTAAGTGTCTTACATTGTTGAATCTTTAAAAAAAAAAAAATCCATGAAGCCACTCTGTCTTTTGGCTGGAAAACTTGACCCATTTACATTTAGTATAATTATTGATAGGTTGTTCTATGTTAATGTAAGAGTATTTTAAAAACCAGTTCTTCAGTCGTACTGTTTACATCTACCATTTGGATAGAGCAATTGTGTTGAACAGCAAAAATTAGAGCATTTCCTTCATCACAGAAAGTTATGTGACATACTATTGTCTAAATGGAATAATGAAATAAGTGTCCATTATACTCAAAAAGGTAGAAAAAAATGTGATAGGCGAATCAATAGCATTCATTTTCTAATCATCACAGATGTCAGTAGTATATTCACGTATAAAGATTCAGTCATCTACCACTCAGAATGTGACTTGTGTTTTTCAGCTGTCATACACTGAGCTTTTCTGTTTGTACCCTGACATAGCCAAATGCACTTTGGGAGCATAACTCACACAAATTAAAACACAGTATGAGTTAAAGTTGCAAAAGCAAAGAATTGTGAAATCTTCTGTTTTTCTGCTCATTAACTCAAATCATGAGCAACTTGTCATGTTTTGATTTTAGGCCAAATCTTCCTCCTGTGACTGGTTCAGGTGTGTAAAGTACTCTTTTCTCCCGGACAAGTTTACTTGTTATTACCCCTATTCCTTGTAGAGCCTCCTGGATCACATGAAAAATAATGTCCAAGACAATCTGTATAAACAGGACCTAAGATAAAGATCGTCTTTTTTTCAAAGATATTTTAGAATATCTCCTCTTTTGCATAAAGAAGCCCTAACTGTGCTTGATTCCCCTTTCTTACCCGGCAGGAGGCTAATTCCTTTCACTGCTTCCCAAGGGGACAGTACTGAAACCACTCAACTCAATAATTAGCACAGAAATAAACAACAGCAACTTCAGATTTTCTGTATCTCTAGCTGTGAGAAAAGGAAGGCACGCCAGGCCCTCCACAGACCTTAACTATGCTCATTTTATTAGCTATATTTCTAAAACTCAATTGGAAGCTTTTCCAATCTTTCAGCCATCTGAAGGAGACAGAAAAATATGCACTTCCCTTGCAAATAAATAAAGTCATTCTGGATCTCACACAACTATCTTAAAAGCTTTCATCTAAAATGTTTTCTTCTGTCTCTGTGCTAACTACTTCTCACGTTCTCTCTCTTAGGTCCTCAGGGATTTATGCTACTATACAGGACAAAGTAAAAACGGACTGCTGAATCTTTAAGACCTTATACAAGAAGTTTCTCATGCCTTATTTTTCCCTACCCAGGCAAAGTGAATTTGAGAAACACTTGACTGAGTTGAGTAAGTTACTATGGACTCGAGGTGTGAACCCAAGCTGTCTGGTTCTTCAAGTGCCTTTCGGATAAGTGTACATTATTCCCACAGCTTGCTACTAATTTGGGTTTTAGGCAGAGGAAACTGTTACTTTTGGTCTTTTTCAGTCTTAATTAAGACTCATAAGGACCTAATTTTGTATTCAGTATAATGATACTATTTTACTAGACTCTAATCATACTGTTATTATCCTAATAATATCTAATACATTTTATATGACATCAGACAGAAGAAAACATAAAATGTCTTGCTTATGAAAGGAAGCTGTTAATAATACTATATTAGTTGAAAGTAACTGGTTAATTGCCCAGATAATGCAGCCAATTAGTTTGGATGATATATCATCCTTCAAATTAAGAATTAAGAATTAAGAATTAAGAATGAAGAATGATTTCTGAAAATTCACTTCTATTTGAATCTTGGCATGTATTATTTTACCTTGATTTTCTTCTCATAATAAAAGAAGTGACTTTTAAATCAATAAGCAAAAGAAATATAATATATGTAAAAATCATCCTAGGTACATGATTAGCCTTTTTACATTACAGTGAAGACTGTTTTATTCTTTCAAAAAATGTGGTCATTGCTTATTCTATTGTTAAAAGCTTAATTCTATTTGAATCTTATTTAAGAAAAATTAAATATATTTGTAATAAAGTCCAAATTAACACATTGAAAACAAGTCAACAAAATGAATTTTATGAAACAGAAACTTTCCTATCACACAGTTTAAGGCAACAAAATTGCATTTAGAAAGCACTCAAAAATATTTTAATATATTCCAACTTTCAAAAATGAAACTGTATAATTAGAAAGGAAACACACAGCTTCAGTGAACTAAAAGATGAAGCATACTCATTTCTTCAGAAGCTTCCATAGTTTAATTTTTCTCTATAAGGCAAATAATTATAAATTAATTTGAACACAAAGGTGATGAAGATCTGTATAGATCTCATATTAAAGTATTTTTAATTGCCCATTAGATAAAAATTGGCATTTCCTGAAGACTACAATGTCAGATTGTTATGTACAAAAATTGATGAACAGTAGAATAAAGCATTTGATTATACCCATTTTATGTGTTACTTTTCATACTTTCTCAGCAGAGGCCCAAAGTCAGATTAATTGCAATGATGCCCTTTGTGGGCAAAATGGTTAGGAGGACTATTTTTATAATGATTATCTTAAAAACACTACAACCTCTAATTGCCAAATATATTCATATTTGGAAAAATATTTGCCTTAACAAGATTTTTCCTTCCTTGGGATTTGTATCAGCTATCTCTTGCTAAAAATGAGTTGTGCACATTAAGTATGTACAGTAAACGTCAGTCATGCCTCAGTGAAATGATTTAAAGGAAGAAAAACAATCATCAAAGTCAGTTGAAATGTATCACAGAGGAAATAATGATTGCTGTTAGTTGTTAAATTCCTCTCCTGGCAGTAATGGCCAACACAGAAGAGGCTTCAGGGTTAGATGTCACCAGATAGAACTATTTGTCTAGTCTTTATGTTATTTTAAGAGTGAACTACATCTTGAACCTAGTAACATAAAATGAAATGTGTATCTTGATTTTTGCACATAGAGCTGGCTGAAAAGAAAAGCTAAGTTAGAATACACAGCAGGAAAAGAAACATGAAAAAGGAAGAAAAATGTCTCTTCAGTATGAACTTGACTGTGAAAATGAATGCATATAATATTGTCAAAATACATGAAAGAAAAATTTCTATAATAGGAATAAATATATGGAATCACAGATGCTATGAATTTTATGTTGCAAGAGATTTTAAATTGTAGCATAAGAATATTCTCTAATTCTCCAACCCTTAGTAGTTCCGAAAGCATGTATTTTATCATAACTTTGCAAAGCTGATTAACATAGAATGTTTAATTGCTAAAGTCAGTGAATGAAACTTTTTGATCATTTCAATGTGTTATAAATAATGACCTCTAATTGTGGCATTAATCTTTCTTTTCGTGCACTTCCAACTTATTTGTAACTCAGGGTCCCTTTGTTCCTCTAAAACGATTACCTTGAGAAGCCCTTTGTAAGCTCTGTGATCATTTGGCCTTTTTTTGTTTTTTACTATTCAAATCTTTATTGGTACATTATGAATGCACAGTATTATTGCATTCAAAATTGAGAGTTTGTACCAGAATATGACATGACTTGATTCTCATTTTTCCCCTTCCCTCACCCACCCTGTAACACCCCACCTTCTATATACATAAGCTTTGTTTCCTTTTTTTTTTTTATTACTATCACATTCATTTGGCTCTTTTTAATGTTTTAGTTTTCTAGGGCTCCTGTAGTAAAGTACCAGTAAGTAGGTAGTTTCAAACAACACAAATATATCTCCTCACAATGCTAGATTTTAGAAGTTTGCTGGGCCTAACGACCTCCAGAAGTACTAAGGAAGAATCGTTCCCTGCCTCCTGGTTCACTGTGGCTGTTGCACTCCTCATAAATCCTCAGCCAGAGCAATATCACTTTAATCTCTCCCTTCATGGTCACAAGGACTTTTTCACCGTGTTTATCTCTGTTTCTGTGTCTAAATATCTCTTTTTCTCTCTCTTACAAACCTATCTAATCCAGTATAATCTAATCTTATATTTATAAAGGCTTTATTGCCCAATAAGGCCACATTCACAGTTAAAGGGGTGAGGAATTGAGCATACAGTACCTTTGGGGGTGGGCACAACTGGAATATTTAAGCTTAGTGAAATATTTCTGTGATCTCTTTGATGAATTTGATATTTCTTTATTTTGAAATTCTCCTTTTTGAACTCTTTCTGTTCATACTACTCTTTAATTTGGGGGTAGTTCTGTCTTTTTATTGTGTTGTCTTTCTGTTGTCATTCCTTAAATGGCATCCTCATAACTTTGCCCCCAGTTATTTTTCTTCCACTGTTTCCATCTCCATGTATTTAATAGGCATTCTCTACTTGGAGTAAAATTAATCATAGTTTCTGATCTGGGAAACGTAAGGTAAAACAGAGAGATACTTACAAATATGACAACCCGTACATCATGGAGTAGAAAAGGAACATAAATAATAGAACACAAAAGCCTTAAACCTAGAGAAGAAACTGAATTTTTAAAAAATGTACCGGTTCAATAGTCTAGTTTTTGTGAGTTTCTACTGTATGATTTCTTTTATTTTGGTGGAAAGATTTTGACCATTGCTGGTTAAATGTCCCCAAAGGCCCATGTGCTACAAGCTTAGTCTCCAGCTTAGTGTTATTGGGAAATGATAGAGCTTTTCACAATATGCCAACGTGGGCCCAAAGTATTGAGGTGAATTGACTGTAGACCGAAACCTCCGGAGCTGTGAGTCAAATTAAAACTTTTCACTGTGTGAGTTGATTACTTTAGCTATTTGTTATAGTTATGGATAGTTGACTGAGACAATTATGAAATAAATTTATTACTAAATAGAATATTTCTAGTTCTTGTGTTGGTTTCAAAAAAATCTTTATTTTAGCATAATTTTCAATTTATAGAATTCTTTCAAGGATCAAACAAGGAACCCTTGAATGCTTCATGCATAGTTCCTTTTGTTTTTTAGATCTGATATTAATGTTACAAATTGTTATAACTAATGAATCTTTACTGATACATTAAAATTAAGTTAATTCCACTCTTTCCTTGAATTTCCTTATCTTTTACCTAATGACTTCTGTGTCAGAATTCAGCTTAGGGTATATTTAGTCATCATGGGTTCTTAGCTCGAGTTGTTACAGTTTCTTTTATTGTTTTCTTGATTTGGAGAAATAACAATTAGGTACTTTGAATAATTTCCCTCTGTTGGAGGTGGCTTGCTGTGTTTTTCAGGATTAAATGGATGATATTGGTTTTTGGAAGAAGAGGAGCACAATGAAAGGTCCTCATGCATTGTGTGTTTGTGTATGGTATGGGAATCAAACTCAGGACCTTGCACTTGACAGACAGGCAGCAACACCACTGAGCTACATCCTCAACCTGTCCTCATGCATTGTACTGGGAGTCACACCAGCAATGTGATCCCATTGGTTCATCTAAACCGAATTGCCTGGCTGAATTAATGGTTCTTGAAAATTTACACTGTGGCTTTGCTTTTTTTCTGTATGTTTTTGGAAGCAATTTACTAAGCACAGGTCTCACTCAAAGGGTAGGAATTATATTCTGCCTCTTTGAGTGGCTAGCATCTACCTGAATTATTATTAGTAATGCTTCAGTACTGCAAATGCAGTTTCTCTCTCTCATTTAGTTATTCATCTACAGCAGTGTAGATTAATGGATGTTCAGTTTATTCTTTTAGGTTATAATTCATTGCTATTTAATTCAACTTCTCAACTTGTCCTTGATCAGGCCATTAGGAAGTCTTTCTTGTTGCTTCCAGATGTGTTTGGCATCACCTGAGTCCCCATCACATGAGTTTTATTCTTTGATACTATACATGATTCAGTCTCCTCTTGTTTGTACAGTTCCTGCATCAGCTTGAGAATAAGCCATTTTTCACAAGTCTTTTTTGCTTTTGTTGGAGAGTAGTGATAAAAGCCAAGATTTGCATACTAAGATTTACAGATCAACTAGTAATGAAATTCTTGTTTGTTGGCATTGAGATGTTACTGGTCAGTTACTGCTTCTTGACTGCGAGAACTAGGACATATATTTATACTAGTTAGGGTACTCTAGAAGAACAGGGTCAATATAATTTATATGCATAATTATACAAAGGGATTTGTTAGTTAGGCTTCCAGAGTCAAAGGCTGAAGATAGAATACACATCTGAAGGTCATGACAGTGGAACTGGAAGGCCTGGTATTTCAACGCGGAGTCATTAATGTCATTGTGTATTGGACAATTAAAAAGTCTGTACTGGAAGACTGAAGAAACTGGAGACTGATGTCCATACCAAAGACAGGAGCTCCCTTAAAAGAAGGAAAACATTCTTCTTTCCATTTTCATTCTGTCCAGTCCACAAGTCTATTCACTGCTGCGTATATCCAGCTGAGGTGAGTTTTCCTGCCTCAATTTGCATGTCTAGGGTTGGGGATACAGCCCAGTGGTTGAACACCTACCTAGTATGCATGAGGCCCTGGGTTCAATCCCCAGTACAGCAGTAAAAAGATAAACACATTGTACGTTCTTATATCAGTTATTCACAAATACACTTAAAACTTACTAATCTGTTAGTTCTTATGCATGGCAAGTTGATGTTCACAATTATAAGTACTTTAGAGTAAATACATGTCCATAATAATTTTCATATCTGCCCATCTGTTTCCATGTTAAGCTAAAAAAGAAAGTTCAGATTAATGGCTCTGGCTATAAACCAATACTACTTGGCTTGTTCTGGCCTCTCTTACTACTTGTAATGTCTTTCCTAAAAGTAGGGAGTCACCTTCTACCACTTGACTCCTACTTATTTTGTTGAACCCCACTATATAAGTATAGCATTTTCAGAATTATTAATTTTCCCATATAAGAAATAATGTAGAAAATAAGAGTAGTACTTATATATAGTTCCTTTTCTCTTCAGTCTTATGGTTTCCCAAAATTTTCAGTTACTTAAAGTAGCATCTTTTCTTATCCTGTTTCAGTAAGATTGCCTCATAAATTTAAAACTAATAAATTTACAATTAATTTTTTGTGTACCCATACTGAGATTCTCCAAATTATTAAGTTAATGTCTTAAAATTTTATATATATTATCGTTCACACTTTGTGTTATAAACTTTTGTTGTCAGTGAATGTTTTATAAATTTGTGGCAAAAGTATTTATTTCTTAAGTACTATTTGGTACTATGGACCTAAACAATTGATGAATTAAAGATAAAAATATATTTTATTTTTCCTTCAGTTATTTATTTTCAAATACTCTTCTTTACTTTATGTAGGTTCAACATTCTGACCTATATCACCTTCCTTTTGCCCGGATAATGTATTTTAGCATTTTTATAGGTCAACTAGTCATGAATTTCTAATTTTTGTTTGTGTAAGAAAGTATTGCTCCTTCACTTGAAAGATAGTTTTGCTAGATATAGAATTCGAGGTTGGTGGATTTCGAGGTTGGTTCTTTCAACACATTAAGTACTCCATTCTCTTTTTGCTTTTGTGATTTCTGGTAAAATTTTTTTTTCTTCAGATTCTGTAATAGTAATAATTATGGATAACTGTCTATGGAGAAGACCGACAATAGCACATCTGACAAAAACAATGCTGTTTGAGTGAAGCCAAAGCCAAGGTACTACGTAAACTCTAAAATGGAAGTTAATTTGAATATAATTCAAAAAATATAAAGTGTCAGCTTTGCAGCGACCAATTATAAAAACAAAGTTCAACAATTAATTGACTTATTTGGATACTGTAGACAGGACCTACAACAGAATTTAAGCTGCCAGTTCCACATTAATCTAAAATACAAGAAGCCTAATTTCTCCATGTAGTGTTAAAAAAAAGTGGGCTTGCAACCAATGCAGGTGTTAGCAACAGAAGCACTGTCTTACAGCCTGTGTCTCACACTCTCGGGCATCACGGGTATCTTCGTTCAGCTTCACAGCTGATTAAAACTTTTAACAAAAGAACACAAGTACCTACTTAACCTCTAGAATTCAGCACCCACAGACTTCTTCCTGCTGCAGAACAGGGACAAGTTGCCGTATGGATTCATATTATCAGAAACAAAGTCAAGACCCTTGAATAGATTCTGAATAGATTGAATAGATTCTGCAGGACTTACCTAGCCAAACAAATTTACCTTTAGACACAAAGCCATCCCTCATCACTAATAGTCTGTCTTCAGACAGAATAAATTT
This sequence comes from Petromus typicus, assembly GCA_004026965.1. Lineage (NCBI taxonomy): Eukaryota > Metazoa > Chordata > Mammalia > Rodentia > Petromuridae > Petromus > Petromus typicus. Next base: position 4,031 of record PVIR01034713.1, on the reverse strand, counting down.
GGTTGAATGAAGCAGCCTCCCAACAGAAGCATACATTGCCAATCGTCTATAACTCTGATTGTTTTGTCACATAGAGCAAAAATCTAATGATTTACTTGATAGAGAGTACATCATCCTAATATTAAATAAAATTTACTTTTATATGGGCTCCTGGGCCAACACTAGTAGTCTAAATTGTAAGACTACTATATTCAGAACTATGGTTTAAAAACCACATCTAGTTGAAACCACATATAACAACTTGAGAACTGAATCTTTACGTTACACACTTACAATCCCAAATGAAGGCACTCCCTCTAAGTAAAAGTGCTTTTGCTGTCAAAGCTAATGAAAGATAAATTTATTTTGTGGTCTTCTTAGTCTCTGTCAAAACAATGACTTGAATAAAAACAAAACAAAGCAAAAAGACACTACGATAAAGAAAACCATAAAGGCAGTATTATTTTCAAACACTTTGCTATTTGTGGTTGCATGAACAGGCTTTCTATAGGGCTAACTGACCCAAAAGAATTCAAATTCTTTTATGTTTCCTATGTCCTCCGTGTCTCCCTTCTGCCTTGGCAATGCTCCTAGAAATGGATGAGTCAGGGAGTAAAGAAGGAACAGTATCCTTTCCTCATTTTCAAAACAGTAGTAAAATATCATCTTTCTTCTTCCCTGTGTCTACTATGACTTTTGAAGATACAAGGGAACCTTATTAAATGCTTCCTTAAACTTCAGTAGCATAAAAGGCAATATTGTTCAAATAAAAAACTTCTTAGGGGTAAGTAAAGAAGGAAAATAAAAATTTTATGGTTAAAAATACCCAAAGCTTATATATATATAGGGTGTAGGGAGTTGTGGGGAGTGCAGGGGAATGTGAAAAAATGAGAATGAAGGTGCGTCATATATTGGCACAAACCCTGAATGTTGAATGTGATCACAATGTATGTATAATATAAAATATAATAAAATAAATTAAACCAATCAAAAATTTCTGAGCAGATATGAACTTGGTAATTAACTTTACTTCAAGTGATTTTGATGAATTCCTCCTCTGCCCCCATAAATTGCTTGTGAAGAAAATTAAGTGACTTTTGAATCCCTGTGGAACCCATCATCCTGGAAAAAAGGACAGTTAGCCACAGGGAACGTAGACTTTAATTTGGTCCTTGATTCTGGGAGAAGGGCAAAGGAACACAGTCTTCTCTTTCTCAATTAGAACTAATTTTGAATACTCTTATTACATCGTTGGCTTAATATTATAATAATGAATGATTTACAAATTTAAATGTACTATTTCCTACTCAATGCAGTCTTGTATTTTCTCACTAAAATTTTAGTGAAAAATATTGTGCAAGGTACGTAGGGAGCGAAGGACATGAGAAGAGACAGGGAAAAGATGGCCGCCTAGAAGCCAAGGAAAGAAACCTTGGAAGAAGCACATTGATCTCAGACTGCTGGTCTCTAAAACTGTGAGAAAATATATGTTTATTGTTTAAAAAAGTAAAAGAAAAAGAAAGAAAAAAGAGATGAGGAAGAGGAGGGAGAAGAGAAGAAGGAGAAGCAGAAAGAGAAAGAGGAGGAGAGGGACAAGAAGAAAATGCTGTGCAAACTTCTCCACTGGCGAACACATTGGAAAACCCTCTCGAGTTTTTATTAACCAAAACCGGTGAGACCCTTTACAATTAATGAGAGCCCAGGAGTGAGACACAAATTTGGCTGGACTGAAAGCTCCTATCTTCCCCCTTCAGACAGTGGAGCAGAGGTGTCAGCTTGACTGAAGCAATGTGAGGAGAAACAAGCCAAGGGCTAATGTGGGCTTTGCAGATATTCAGAGTTTTTATGGAGTCAATCTTATATAAATATCTTAATAATAAATTTGGAGACATCATGAGACTTACCACATGTTACCTCTGGCCCATGCTGCTGTAAGAGGTGGCCATTAGCTGGCAGACATTTATTAGTATGGCGAACTGCTACTTGCTGATGGAGTCACTGAGGTTGCTGCAGGTGCATTTTCAATTTCTTTTCTGTGGGCTGGTAACATAGTGTTTTTTTCTGCAATATATAAAATCCTCTAGGGTCCCCCATATAAGGGTTACACTATCAATTGATATACATCATACTGTTTTTCCTTTCCTAAAGTATATATATATATATTTTTTTTTTTGCATACATTTCTCAAGTACATAATTTTCAAACAGTACATGTATATTTCTTATATATTTTACATATTCATTCCATCTATATGTTCTGCATAAGTATTTGGTGTATACGTATAGCATATTTATGTGCATTATTAGTCGCCTTTTAAGGTTCTTTATTTTCTGATATTTTTTCAAGTTAATTCTGATGGTCAATATGCAGTAATATTTCTACATCTATAAGATAGCTGCTTAATTCTATAAGAGCTATGCAGCTCATTAATTTTAATTTCTTCTGTAATGTGAACATGTTTTGATTATTTATCTTTTATTTCTGCTTATATTAACATCTTCTCTTTGTCTTATATGTCCTTCAGTTTTAGTAATATCTGGCTAGGTGTAGATTTTTACTTGTTAATACTGCTCACACTCTATTTGTTTTTTGAGAGCTCCCAGCAGCCCATTGACAAGATAAAGTGGCAGTAATAAAAAATACCTACTCTCAGTAGTTTAAAATAATATTTTGTTTCTGTATATAACAACATGTAATATCTAATGTTGACAAGATTAAAATGTGTATTGTATGTACATGTTTATGTGACAATATTTTATATTTGTTTACACTATGCCTCAATCATTCTATGTTTTTTATGGGACAGCTTCTGGACTGACAGGACATGTTGTTCTTGCCCTGATATTTGAGCCATCTGGAATGCCACCAGTCACCAAGAAAGAAATGAAGAAAGCTGGCAAATTCTGCACTGTTTCTTAGAGCTCTTGTCCAAAGATCACATACATCCTTTCATGTGTCACTTCCTTATTCAATGCAGTTTCCATAAATGTATCTCTGATTAAGTCCTCACTTTTATCATTCCTTGCCTTGGTTGGGCTTAGAGTTTACTCTGTTTCTAACATTTACATTCAGTTTCATAGTTAATTTTTCCACTTTTCACATTTTAACTTTATATACAAGTGGACTTATTTTTTACTACCAGTCCTTCCTAAATATGACTCTTCTGTTATTGAAATTATATGAATTTTTATTAATATTTTTCCTCTTTCAATTCACAATAAAATTGTTAGCAAAGGCTCTTGGATTTTAGTCCTTGACTTCTTGTGTATTCACAAATTTCTTTATTTTATACCAATGTGTCAACTTGACTGTACCTAAAAGTTTTAAAACATACTTCTTTTTCTTAAGGACTTTAAAATGCATCATTTTATTCTTTTTTGGAATATGATTACATGTAGGAGTTTAATGCCATTCAGACTTTTCTCCTTTACTTGATTTTTCCCTGAGTGCCTATAGAACAGTTTATTTTCAACGAAATCAAATTTAAATTTATTTACAATATATGTTATAAAATACGATTTCCTGTTTTAACAAGTCATACATCATAGATATAAAAAAGATTAATACCTTTATATCTCATAATCTCATCTCCTTGAGCTTGTTTTTTATATATACAAACATTTATTAAATTACAATAGAGAGATAATGTGTATATCATATATCCAGAGTGAATTGATTTTATTAATGTGAATATGCTCATGCACTGCATATAGTTTTAGAAACTGGCTGGTACTAGTATTCCTGAAATTCCTGTACATTCTCTTCTGCTTTCCTTCCCCAGAGATTAACCATTATTCTGTCTTATAAAAGTCAAAATAGTTTTCCCAAAATCTCAAAAAGCAAGTTCTTTGGAAAAATAAAAGATACGAAGACAGTTACAATGTAACATTAATTTTTTCACTGATACAATCACCTGTACATAAATGGTGTCATATCAAATGAAAGGAGGCATGTATATTTTCAGTAACATTTGAGTTAAATTTTGTGAGCAGTATTAAAGGAGAATAAAAATAAATGAAGTTAATGAGGAAAGGACCATTGATTTGGACTCA
>PVIR01034712.1:0-16996 GCA_004026965.1 Petromus typicus | reverse complement strand
GACCCACACCCAGCAGCAACCAGTACCACATACCACAGTGCCGGGCGTGGTGGCTCACGCCTGTAATCCCAGCACTCGGGAGGCAGAGGCAGGAGGATTGTGATGTGAGTTGGAGGCTGAGCTCAGGGCCAGCCTGAACCACAAAGCGAGACCCTGTCTCAAAAAACCTAAAAAAAAAAAAAAAAAAAAAAAAAAAATACCAGGAGTCGGGAGGCAGAGGCAGGATCGTTGCCAGTTCAAGGCCAGCCTAGGCTACATAGTGAGTTCAAGACCGGCTAGGAATACATAGCGAGACCACTTCTCCCCAAAAATGTACAGAGTAAGTTGTTAGACCTCGTAATATGGGCAATAATAAATAAAAGTTTATATTTAATTTTACTTTATTAGAATGAAGAGCATTCACAAAAATGGTATTTGCAAACCAGGCGTGGTGGTGCACATTTGAAATCCCCGCATTCAGGAGGCTGAAGCAGGAAGATTGCCACGAGTTCCAGCCTGGGCTACATAGTGAGGCCCATTCTCAAAAGGGGGGTGGGGCGGAACAAAACAAGCAATAATGGTAGTTATGAAAGTCACAACAAATGGAGAGGGGAAGGTAGTCTTCACTATTTTCAAAGAAGAGTATAAAGGGACCCTGAGACCAACGCGCGGAGTGCTTTTACCTAAGGAACTTGTCCTCCTGCAGGGCCACGTTGCGGGCCAGCTCGGGGACCGTGAAGCCCAGCTGCTCCAAGTACTTGGTCTCGTTAATGATTTCTTTGAGCGCCGGAGAGAAGTTGATGGAGAACTGGGCGCCCCTCTCGGCAGCGGCCCCCTCCTCGCCCGAGGCGGACGTCTGCAGGAGAAGCAACGCCATGGGGCCGCCGGCAGGGGGCGCCCGAGGGCAGGCTGCTCACCACTGGGGAAAACCGGGCAGACCAGGGTGCCCAGGCTGGCCGACGCCCCTCCCTGGCATCAGGCAGCCCCTGTGCCAGGCCGGGGCCGCAAGGGCAGACCCCGAGAAGACGCCGCCCGCCGCCCCTGCTCATGCTGCACGTGTGGCCCGGGCCGGCTCCCTCTAGGAAAGGGGAAACTGAGGCCCGGAGCCCCGCTCTCGCGCGGGCCCCTTCCTGCCCCGCCTGGGGGCGACGCCCAGGGCCGCTGGCTCGGGCACCTTGGTGCGGGGCGCGCTCACCTTGGTAAGCAGGCTCTTCTTCATGAGCGCGGGCAGCGCCTGCTCGGTGGCCTCGCGCCACTGCTCATACTTCCGCCCTTCGTACTCCCGCATCGTCCTACCCACCTCCAGGTACTTCTGTTTCACCTGTCAGAGAATTCAAGCACCTGCCGCTGGTCTTTGCTCGTCTGAGGCAGGATCTGGAACTCACTGTGTAGTCCAGGCTGGGCGCAAACCCTGGGGGATCCTCCTGCCTCAGCCTCCTGAGTGCCAGGATCGCAGGCGTGCGCCACCCACATGTGCCATTCTGCTCACCCCCTCCGCCTCCTCAGCAGGTGTGCGGGTGTACTCTAATCATCCGGGGCCCGTTTTGGGGAAGGAAGCGGAAGGACTGGGGGGCCCGATCCCAGCCCCCGAGGAGCAGAGCGCCGAGCAGCGCTCGCCCCGGGTCGGCCGGGCCCAGGCGCTGGGTGGATTTTACATTTGCGAATGGTCCGAGGAAACCCGAAGGAACAGCGACCTTCGCAGAGGACAGGCGGGGGGCGCGGGGGCCGGCAATGAAGCTGCGCTGACCGCCCGCCCGCCTTGTGGGGACAGTGTGCCCGCTGACCGGTGCGCCCTCGCGTGCCAGGACCTCTGTGACCTGGTCTTTAATGAAAAGGAGAGCCAGCTAAGGGCCCCGGCCAGGCCCGAGCCTCACTCGCCTCCTGGCCGCGCTCGCCCTCCAGCAGCTCCTCCACCTCCTGGAAGCGCAGGATCGTGTGCTTCATGCGGTAGAAGAGCGAGCGCTCCCAGTAGATGGCGCCCGCCACCGGCGGGTGGTTCTTGCACAGCGGCGGGCCGTCCAGGTTCTGCACGAAGATCTTGTTGATTATGTCGATCTGCAGAGCGACCCAGGGCACCTGGTCAGGACGCCAGGGACACCGCGGCGGCCGCCACAGGGGGAGTCAAGATTCGCTTCGTCAGAGGCACAAACTGGAATGTCCAGAAATGCTCCAACATACTTTTTCTTATGCTCTCCAGTCTTTTTCCCCACCTTTGGTTTAAGATACGTAGCGCTAGCCAGGCATGGTGGCGCATGTCCGTGACCTCAGCCTTCGGGAGGCTGAGGCAGGAGGGTTGTCACCAGCCAAGGTCAGCCTGGGCTACACAATGAGCTAAGTCCATCCTGAACGACAGTGGAGCCTGTCTCAAAAGACAAGTAAATAACACATGCACCGCTCCAAAGTGCCTCGTCATGACCGGCCGGGCTCGTTAGCTGGACGGAATTACTGGAAATCTGTTCTAGACACAGCCGGAAGTGAGCGTGCGTGATGAAGCATGTAGTCTGAGTAACCAGATGCAGAGGCTCAGTCCCAGCCCCCGAGCTGCCTCCTCTCATCCCAGACCCTGTGATCAAGGGCCAGCAATGGCTGTACACAGAACGGAGGTCCCCATGTGCTGGACTCGAACCCAGAGCCAGCCAGGATTGAGGGGCTTCCGTGGCGTCCGGGGAGATGGAAGCCAGGGATTCCTCTGGGAGATGCCAGACGCAGCTCTGCTGGACCCAGGGGACCCTGACACACCACAGCACGGTGGCCGTGTCCAGTTGAGTCCCCGAGTGTGATGCTGTGGCCCAGCGGGCCAGGCACTGACCCAAAGGGGTTGTGGCCTTGGGTAGACCTTCTTTCCAGCACCTTCTCCATCTGCCTTTTCAGGAGGATCGTGTGGGTTTTCCTGTTTCTCCCCCTAGATCCTGGTTTCCCTAAACCGGGTCGCCGTTGCCTTCGGCTCTCTGGCCCCACCGCCACTGCTAGAAGCGTGAGCACCAGGCGGCTTCCTGAGTGAAACACGCAGGACCCTCTCCGAGGAGCGTCGCCATGCTACAGCCCTGAGCGCCACAGCTGTCTTCTTCCGTTTTTCTTTATCTTTTCCCTTGGGACTAGGGGTGGTATCCAGTGCCTTTGCACTAAGCTACACCCCCAGACTTAAGAATTTTTTTTTAATACTGTATCTCACGAAGTCTCTACATTGCTAGGCTGGGCTCAAATTTGCCATCCTCCTGCCTCAGCCTCCCAGAGCGCTGGGATTCCATGCACCCCACGCCCAGCTACACGACTCTCTCCACTGGAATTCCTCCACTGAGTAAACAAGCCCACTTCCTGGAGTTACCTGTATCATGCGGAAGCTTGTTTGGGAAAATTCCACACATTCTCTGCACTCAAAAGGTGGGTATTGGGCTGATTTGGTTACTTTTTTCCCCGTGTACTTGTTCTGCTGTGGCAGCTATTGGTCACTGTCTCACCTCTTTACAATACTGTGCCAGGATGTCATTAAATTTCATCATCATCTGTCGATTGATAGCCTCCCGGGACCGAATGTGCTTGAATTTCAAGAGCATATCGAATGCTGCTTCTGCTGAGCGAAGCGTCTTAAAAGACTCGTCAATAAAATTTTTTGCTTCTTTCTCAATAACCTGCAAAAAAAAAAAACAAAAAAAAAAAACGTTTAAAAACCAGCTGCCATTGAAATGGAAGCACAGAAATCAGCGGCTTGGGACAGATTTCCATTGCAACTATAGGAGCTGCTAGGGAACTAAAAGTGGGAGATTGGCGCCATTCTTTTTTATGATCTCTCACTGACCAGTTCAAAATGAGGAGGCAAGAAAGCTTTAAAAGAATGAAGTCAAACTTGAAAGAAAAAATAGGACCCCAGGCAAGGGGGCAGCTAGAGACAGCGAGCTCTAACTGCACATGTGGAGCGTTATCCCGGGTGCTGCCAGCAGGGGGCGCAGGTGAGCACCAGTTTGCTCAAGAAACCAGCAAGAGGCTGACGGAGGAGATACTGGGGTTCCTGGAAAGAGGAGGAGCAAATAGAGAAGATCCCCTCTCTCCACCTGGCCCACCCAGCCCGCGAAGCACCCCGGCTCTCTCACTCTCACCCCACTCCATGAAGGAGCATCAGAGGAACTGGAGGAACTGCAGGAGAAGCAACGCCATGCGGCCGCCAGGAGGGGGCGCCCGAGGGCAGGCTGCTCACTACTTGGGAAAACCGGGCAGACCAGGGTGCCCAGGCAGGCCGACGCCCCTCCCTGGCATCAGGCAGCCCCTGTGCCAGGCTGAAAATCAGAATGATACCGATCACCCCGGAAGCAGGAAGTCAGTGTCCTCACACTTTTGAGGAAAAGTTAACTTTCAATCTTGACTTCTATACCGGTTAGCTCAGAATTCATATACACAGGATACAAAGTCAATGTCCGGTGAAACCTCTGTCAAGAAGCTACTAAAACTGTGCTCCAGCAGAACAAAGCAGACGACAGGAGAAGAGGAAGACAGGTCTAGAAAACAGAAGCTCCGGGCTTCCGGGCTTGGTGGCACACACTGTAATTCCGAAAAGAGAGAAGAAAGGCCCCGTGCAGGTGTGCAGGGCCAAAGTCCCTTGGCCACTGACTTGGGCTGGTTATTTGCAACTGACTTAGAGATTTACCTCTGGGGGGAGGGGAGTGTGTGTGTGTGTGTGTGTGTGTGTGTGTGTGTGTGTGTGAGATGCTCTGCCTCACTCAACTTTAATCTATTCCTCCCAGAGTTCAGATAACTGCAGACAGTCAAGAGGGAAGTGGACAGAGAATCCTGATCCACTTCTGCGCTGTTTTCCCACCAATTTAACATGGGGAACGTGGCGCGTGTCCAAGGCCACACGGGAGGAGGTGCTACTTGCCAGAACTTCAATCTTGAAGTCGTCCATCACGTATTTCCAGTACTGGGAGGACCTGATGTCGAAGGGGTCGAAGTTCAGGTTCTCCATGGGGGTGACCAGGCTGTCCACCCTGCACAGCACGTCGTCGATGCGTTTGGGGTCCCCCGTCACCGCCTTCAGCTCTGGACCGAAGATGTTGTAAAACTCCTCTATTACCTGTCCGACCAAACACGAGGAGGTCACACCACCTCCTCACGATTCTGCTACAAAGTGGATGGCGTGTCTAGGTCACACGGACCGCCGCCTCCCCAGCTGAGACCTCCGTGCTACGGCCATGCACACGGCACGGGACCCAGACACCTCCGGTGGTTATGACAGCTGCTCCCCTTCCTCCTCCCAGACCAAGCGTGCATCGGCAGGCCCGGCTTCCCAGCACCTGGTGCGGGCGGGCGTGCCAGGCCCGCCTCAGAGGGCCTGGTGGGTGGACAGCCAAGCAGCTGGGGTCAGAGCTGTGCTCACCTTTCCATCTGCATTTTAACTGATCTTGCATCCCATAGAAAAATGAATAGTAAAGATCATGCTAATAACTTAAAAGTTCAATTTCTCTTGATTTTCTTTGTGATTGTTGTAGCAAACCAAAAAATCCAGAAGAAGAAGAGACGTGAGAAGAAAAGGTCTCGTATTTTAAATTCTGTTACAGCATTTTTTTTTTTCCTGCTGTTTGAACAAAGGGCTTCGAATGTCTGTTTTGCGCTGGCGGATGAGGTGACCCGCCAGCCCTGGGCTCTGCCCACCCCTGTTCTGAGACAGTAAGAGGCCAAAGGCATGCTGGGAGTTCTGTCACTATCAGGATGGGCAGATGGACAGATGGATGGATGGACAGATGGACGAACAGACAGCTGGATGGGTGTATGGGTGGAATGAAGGGACTCCCAAGGCGGACACGCAGCACTTTGCACCCATCCAAAGGCAGAGTTCAGATAACGGCAGACAGTCAACGGCAGGAGGAAAGGAGTCTGGGGTGACAGAGACGAAAGAGTGGAGAGAGGGTTTCGGAGGAGCCCCAGCAGTCAAAGGACAGAGGAGAGCTGTGCAAGAGACACAGAGAAGGAAGAGCCAGGAGGCCAGAGAAAACCCAAGCGCAGAGTGCGCCGCGGAACACTCCAGAATATTCTGGGACGTTCCGATTAATGTCTCCTCCCGTCAGACCTTTTCAGATCCTGCCTTCCGCACACAAACACCCAACTGCCTCCATGGGCTTTGGAGCCCCTGGAGAAACAGCAGCCCCACCTGCAGGATGTCTGAGAGGTCCTGGCAGATGGAGGCGATGTAGTCCGTGCTCTCGAACAGCCGCTTCCGATCGAACTCCCAGCGCGCTTCCCGGCCCGAGGCCTCGATCTTGGCGCGGGTGTCAAAGTAGGACTTCTTCCACATCTTCAGCATGTTCCTGGCCTCCAGGACCTTGTGCTGGGCGCTCGCGCGGTTCTCCCTGCGGCACAGGCCGGGCTGCGTGACCTCACCTGCTGGGAGGGGTGGCGGCCTCGGCTCCGGGGACCCCACTGAGATTTCTCTGTAACACAGGGACTGAGGGGCTGGGGTGGAGCAGCGTCTTCCAGCGTGCTCAAGGCCCCGGGTTCAGTCCCCAGAGAGCCCAGGCAGAAACAAAACAACGAGAAAAGGTCTCTGTGTCCCTCACACCCTAAGCTGCCCACCCGCGGGGAGCAGGGGTGCACGGCTGGGGGACCCCTGCGCTCTGCCGCAGCTTCCCTAAGTGTACCAAGAAAGTCCCAGTTACAACAGAGTTCTGCCCCTATGTAATCATCTATAACTATATGTTGTGCAATATAATTTTATATGTGTGTGTATATATATATTTTTTTTGAGCTTGAAAAAAAATACATATATATGTTTGAGCTTGAAAAAAAAAATATATATATATATATATATTTTTTTTTTTTTTTTTTTGCGGCACTGGGCATTGAACCGAGGGCCTTCACACTGAGCCACATCCCCAGCCGTTTTGTATTATTTGTTTTGAAGCAGGGCCTCAAAGTGCTAAGCTGTCCAGGTTTAGCTCAAACTTGCACCCTCCTGCCTCAGCCTCCCAGAGTGCTATGTATATGTACGAAGCCCTGGGATATCTGCACTGGGAATGAGCCTTGAACAGCTGAGGCCAAGGAAGAAGGGCCAGACCTGCCGGACGAGCAGGGGCCTCCTGGGAACGAAGACAGAGCCCTTCCGTCAGTCATGAAGTTGGGTGCTCACCCCTGCAAATCCCCGAGAGCCTCCACACGGCACGTGCTTCGGGGTGTACGCGTCACGACGCTGCTCGGGCCCGAGGTGCCCTCACCTGAACAGGGTGCGCAGGTTGATCACACGGCAGACCCGCTCGGACATCTCCCAGGCGACGCGCTCCATGAGAGGGATCATGCGCTCGTCCTTGTTGTAGTGCCGGGAGATGATCCACACCATCCGCAGGGCGCACATCATGGAGGGGATGGTGTCCAGGACCACCTGGAAGCTGGAGCCATGCGTAACGTTCTGTGTGGGGACAGAGAGCGGCAAGGGGTCCTCGCCTCGGAACCGGGTGGCCGTGGAGGAGGCGGGTGAAGACGCCACTTGCTCTGATTTTAAACAAATGCTCCTTAAGAAGGAAAACATGAAACGAAGTTTGAAAGCCGGGCAAGGGGACGCACACCTGTAATCCCAGCACTTGGGAGGCTGAGGCAGGAGGATCGCCAGCCTGGAAGAAGAAGGAGAAGAAGGGCAGGAAGAGGAGGAGGAAGAAAGAAGAAGCTTGAAAGGGACCTGTACACACTGCCATGGAAGAACAAATACAATGTACAATCCACGTAAGTAAGCAAAGCAATATGCACAAAGTGTCATGAAGCCGGAGTACCTCTGCGTACTTCCCACAGACAGCATGTTTGTCACATGTTTGACCCGTGAGCAGTCATCTCTGGGTCTCCCTGGGTTTGGGTTCCAGGGCCCCTCGGACCCCAGTCTGATGCTGCAGTCTCTCCTGCGCGGAACCTGCTCATAGCCCCCTGGGCATTTCAAACCATCCCAGACTCTGATACCTAACACGGAACCAGTGCTACCTGAGCCGCTGTTACACTGTATCATTTGGAGAATAATGACAACGGGAAAGTCTGCACTTGTTTAGTACAGACGCAACTTTCTTCCAAATATTTTCTTACTGCACCACAGATGTGGAACATGTAGACACGGAGGTCGGACTCCACCCCGGGTGCATTCACATGGGTGGCATGTATAAAATATAAATGTCCCAGACGGCAGGTTGTGTGTGTTGTACATAAAGTGCAAATGTTACCGGCAGCAAGTTGCACTTTGCAAAGACAGCATGGTAGTGACTTGGTCCTGTCCCACCCACTCTTGTCACCTTTGGTAAAGGGCACATCCCCTTCCCCACCCCTGACCCCAAATCTGCACAATTCTGCCCCTGTCTTGCCAGAAGAATCCAAGGACGCTGACACTGTGCCTCTCGTATGCAAGGCCCAGGGCCAGCCATCTGCTCTCTCAGGAGCCAACCACTGGCTCACCCTGAGACCTCCATACTGTGAGTTGTCCCAGCCACACATAGAGGCCGTGGGCCACTGTACTCCACCAGGACAAAGAAAAGCCCAGGGTCACCTGGACCAGGGAGAGCGGTGGGGGACCTGCTGGAAAGGGTACAGCTCAACCACCTCGGCTGTATCAGTGTAGAGATGAGCCACCCAGCTGAGCTCTTCCCAAACTCTCTGCCCAGAAATGGGGAGGCAAAGATAATGTTGTCATTAAGAATGAGACAGGGGGCCGGGGAGTTAGCTCAGTGGTTCCAGCGCCTGTCTTGCAAGCGCAAGGGCCTGGGTTCGATTCCCCAGTAACCACATACAACACTGGGTGTGGAGACTCACACCCAGCAGCAACCAGTACCACACACCACAGTGCCGGGCATGGTGGCTCAGCTCATCAGCAATCAGTAACCAGATACCATAACGCCGGGCATGGTGACTCACGCCTATAATTCTAGCACTGGGGAGGCAGAGGCAGGACTGCTGAGTTTGAGGCTGAGTTCAGCCTCAACTACAAAGTGAGACCATCTCAAACAACTAAAAAAAAAAAGAGAGAGAGAGACAAGATCTAGAAACTGAAGATGTAAATGGAATTCTAAAATGCATGATAAATACTGTGAAACAGAAAATATTCAAAGGGAAATGGGGATGTAGGGGTAAGGAGGGAAAAGAAAAAATGTGACAACAAAAAAAAGAGACAAAGCTTATGTGGATGGGGTGGGGGTTATAGGTTGGGTAGGGGGATGGGAAAAAATGAGACTTAAGTCGTGTCCTATGCTGGTACAAATTATCAATATGAAATGTGATCATGATGTCTATATAGAATGTATCCATAAAGATTCAAATCTAAAAAAAAAAAGAATCAGACAAGAAAACCACACATCGGGACATAGCAAATGACATAGCTGATACACAACTGATACACAGTTTTTTAAAGTCTTTTGTATGAGGTATGATCAAAATACACTGTAAATGTTTAAATCATTTATTGTGGTAAAAGACATATTGCTGTGAATCACCTTCCAAATGTTCCCCAGCTTTGAATGCACTTTATAAAGCGCTCTTGCCTCTTTACGAAGCACTCCTCCTGGAAGTCCCCTCTCCTGAGTGTCTGTACAGGTGTGATCAAAAGCACGGTAGTCTGCTGCCGTGTGCCACCCTAGGGAAAGGCAGCTCACAAAAACATGACGCCGAGTCTCAGCCACCTTATTCACCAGATCTGGCTCTGTACAGCTTCTGGCTCTTTCCAAGATCAAGGTGACCACGAAAGGTAAATGTTTTTAATTGACTTAGGAGATCGAGGCAGCGTAAAAGCACTACAGACCCTCAGGAAAGACTTCCAGAACTACTCCCAAAAGTGACAGGAACAATGGGATGGGTGAGGAGGAGGAATCGGAAGGGGTTAATGGCAACATGCCTTTTATTCTAATATATATATATATACACGTATACATATATATATATGTGTATATATATACGTATATATATATTTTTTTAAGGTTTTTTTGAGACAGGGTCTTGCTTTGTAGTTCAGGCTGGCCCTGAGCTCAGCCTCTAACTCACATCATAGCAATCCTCCTGCCTCTGCCTCCCGAGTGCTGGGATTACAGGCGTGAGCCACCACGCCCGGCACTGTGGTATGTGGTACTGATTGCTGCTGGAGTGAGTCTCCACACCCAGTATGGTATGTGGTGACTGGGGATCGAACCCGGGTCCTTGTGCTTGCAAGACAGGCACCGGAACCACTGAGCTAACTCCCCGGCCTTAATATATATATATATATTTTTGAGACAGGGTCTCATTATGTAGTTTAGAGTGTCCTTCAACTCACTATGTAACCCGGACTGGTGTGGAGCTTGCCGTGATCCTCCTGCCTCAGCCTCCCAAGTGCAAAAAGTAAGGGCCCAGGATTTAGTTCAGTGGTTCCAGCGCCTGCCTCATAAGTGCGAGGTCACAAGTTCAATCTCAGGACAACAAAAACAACAACAATAAAAATAATCCCACATTTGCCAATGGAAAACTTTGGCTAAGAAGCCCAGCAGCTTTGGAGCTGGAGATTTAGCTCAGTGGTTCCCACACCTGCCTAGAAAGCACAAAGGTCCCAGATTCGATCCCTGATATCAAAAAAAAAAAAAGTTAAAAGGGGGTGGGGCATAGCTTGGTGCGAGATCCTGGGTCCAGCCCCCAGTGCCAGAGAGGGGAGTTGTGCCATCTTCCTGGTAGCACACTGTTAGGTACTGAGTGGGAAAAGAGCCCCCCGCACCAGGTGGCCAGACCCACACCTTGAAGTGCCGCTCCACAGTGGACAGGAAGCGCACATTGTCCGAGGCCTCCAGGTGCAGCTTGAACAGCTCCGTCAGGACCGGCTGCACGTTGACCACCAGCATGGAGTCAGCTGCCTTGATCACATCCAGGACCTTCCTGACAACGGGAAGCTTCGTCTGCTCATACAGTGCACTTAAAGTGGCGTTTCTCTCCCGCCAGAATTCAATTTCAGCCAGGGGGCCGTTGCCCTAAGAAAGACATGAACCCAAAAACACTCTTGTAGTCCCTGTGGTGGACACTTGTTTCTCCAATGTCCAGAGACAGTGGCCATTTGCCATCTTGCAAGAAATACGCCTAAGAAGGGGGCCTCACCCCCAGAGAGGAGGCCGGAACTAAGCAGTTCCCAGCCAGCATCCTGATCAAACTGAGCCTGCAGGTGTCTGAGTTACATCAGAAGGAATCCCTCCCATTCAAGCCCGTTGAGTTGGTTACTTCTGGCTATCCCAGCGTCCTGCCGCCATGCCACCATCTTCACCACCCAGGAGCACACAAGGCTCGAAGCTCAGGACCGATACCTTGGGGCTGTCCACTCTGACCATTTAAGCAAGCCACATTGGAAGAGAGGTCAACCCACAGAGAGGTCTGTTCCCCAGACCACGGCTTGGGGGAGTCACCCAGCCTGTACCTGGGTGGTCTTCTTGAGCTGGTCCTCGACAGCTCCCGAGATCTGGTTCAGCCAGTTTATCACGCACTGCTCCAGGGACTCCAGGGTGTCCGGGTCGCCCGCCAGCTCTGCCGTGTCCCCTTCCACGCTGATGGACGGCATCTCTAACTTGATCTCACCTGGTGGTAGGAAGCGGTCTGTCAGCCAGGCTGCAAACGCTGCAGACAGTTCTGCGGGCCCCTCATCCTGCGTGTGGCAGAGCAAGCCCCGACGTCCTGGTCCTCATCCCGCTGTGTCACTTCCGGTCTAGGTGAACGTAGTCCAAAGAGTTGAGATAGTTGCTCCGGCGGTGAGTGGTAACTTAAGATATCCCCAAACCTGCAACTTCGTACATTCCATTTTTAAAACTTAGATATGCCAGGTGTGGTGTCCCAGGCCTATAGCCCCACACTCTGGAGGTTGAGGCAGGAGGGCTGCAAAGTTGACCCCAGTCTTGGTAACTTAGCGATTTCAAAGTTTTAAAACGGGACTGGGGTGGAGTGTGGCTCAGTGGAAAGGCCCTGAGTTCAGACCCCAGAGCCAGCACTGCCCGGGCAGAGCTCCACCATCGCGCGCGCCTACCTTCCAGCTGCTGCATCGTTCTCTGGATGCTACTGGAAAACTTGTGGATGTTCATGAGAAACTCGTCGCGGATCAGCTGCACGCTGTTGTACTCCATACCCTCCCCGGGGACCCTGGGCAGGTCCATCTCGTACTCCGAAAACTGGGGCCACTCCATGGCCGGGGCTCCGGGGCCCGAGTCTGTCTTGTGCTGATTAAAGGACAACGCCGGCATGAAAACCTGAGAACAGAGGTCGCGCACAGGTCACGCACGGCCACCGCTAGGGCTATCCTGTCGCACCCAGGGCCCCGCTGACCTTGCCTGGAACCCACGGTCTACGTGCTGCACGCACCTTTCGGCCTGGGCAAGGCGACCACACCCTCTGGAGGATAGACCACGCCCAGGGCGTAACCACGCCCCTCCCGTTGCACAGCCACGCCCTCCATCAGGCTTTGCAATACGCTCCACCCATCTTCCCCCCTGCAGGCCCTGCATGGACGCCCCTCCCTGGTTGTCCCGCAGAGCCCTTTGGTTCTGTGCCTTCTCAGTGCCATCAGTGCCCATGCTCTGAAAGGGGGATGAGTAGAGAACACAGCACACGAGCTGAGGACGGAAAACGGGGCTCTCAGGAGGTTACTGCGACAGTCCCAGCACAGAGGCAGACTCAGGAGGGCCTCCTGGCCGACCCTCCCGAGTCACCTTCCGACTTTGCCGCCTGGCTCGGCCTTTCTCCACAACCCAAGCTGCTGGCCACGTACTCTTCACTGACCTCATCTGCTGTCGATCTTCCTCCTCCATGAGGCAGACAGTGCCTGAGGTGTTCGCTGAGGGCTGCACCCACTCACACACCCCCCTCACGGTCAGTGAGCCATAGCAGCCTTGAAAGCACAATTCAGCCAAACAGAGTCCTGTCTCCTCGGCCCCTCTCAGCAGGGACCCAAATCGTGGCAGTCGTTGACGTTTGTTTTGGAGATAAGAGTCCCATTAATTTGCTCTGGTTGCCCTCGAATTTTCAACCCTCCAGTCTTAGCCTCCTGGTGCTGAGGTTACTGGCGTGAACTATGGCTCTGGAAGATATGTTTCCCCATGTGGCACTGAAAATTGAACCCAGGGCCTTCACCTTGGGCTATAACCTTGGCCCCATTTTATCTTACTTGAGACAGAGTCTGGCTAAGTCATTAAATTGTCCAGGCTGGACTCAAACTTGTGATCCTCCTGCCTCAGCCTACCTGGATCCTGCCTGACAGGCCTATGACACTGTAGCCTGGCTTTTCCTATTCTTTTTTTTTTTTTTGAGGCAGGGTCTTCCCATGTAGTTCAGGCTGGCCCTGAGCTCAGCCTCAAACTCACCAATCCTCCTGCCTCTGCCTCCCAAGTGCTGGGATGACAGGCATAAGCCACCACGCCCAGTACTGTGGTATGTGGCACTGACTGCTGCTGGGCATGAATCTCCACACCTGGCACTGCTGTATCTGGTTACCAGGGATCAAACTCAGGACCTTACGCTTGCCCGGCAGGCACCAGAACCACTGAGCTAAATCCTCGGCCCCTGGCTTTTCTGACTCTTAACAAAAGCCCAGACATCTCCCCTTTCCCAACGTCAGCCCTCCACACACCCAGGTTCCCTTGCACACACACCCACACGCACACGCGCGTCTCTGTCATGCCACCTGGAAGCCAGGCCTTTGCGGTACCTGTTATCACCTGACGTTCTCATTCACACGTGTACCCACGTTCCTGCCCCTGCCCAGCTGAGCCACCAGCCCAGGGAGACAAACGAAGCCTTGCCACAAGGTCCCCGTACCTGACAGACAACGTCCCTCAGAAAGCGCAGCACGTGGGTCCCCAGGACACCGTATTCCAGGGTCTCGGGCATGACCTCCATGGCCTCTGCCATGTCACTTGGCTCCGGGATGGTCTCTGGGAGGGATGGAGGGTGGTCAGGGCAGACTTGGGGACGCCAGCCACACCCACCTACCCACCCATAGCTTTGGAATGTCACAGTGTCTGACTCCAACCCGTGCTGTTTCCGATTTCCCAAGTGCCCAAGCTCATGAAACTGAAATGACCCTGCACAGGCCCTGGGCCAGAGTCTGCGACCAGCTCACAGCCAAGCCAGCCGGGCCCCAGACTGGCCTCACACTTGCAACCCTCCTGCCTCAGCCTCTCCAGTGCAGAGATTCCTGTGTGAGTCACCATGCTCAGCCCAAAATGACAGCCCAAGACTATTTAAAGACATATTTTGTGCCTGGCCACATTCTAACAGGCTTTATGTGGTCTGTATTTACTTGGCCCAAAAAAAGACGCACAGCCACCCTAGACGTGGAAAGAGTCCATAACCTCCTCTCTGAGCAGACTGAGAAACAGCGACAGTGCTCACGGCAGCGACAGTCACAGATCACGGAGCCCACGCCGCTCCCAGGCCTGCAGAGACCGACTGGTACCTAGCTCATGTGTTCTCCTCCATCTCCTTACTAAAAGGATTTTAACAGCATTTACATAGGAATCCAGTTCAGAAAAGAAAGGGAGTTGGACAGAAATAAAAGTGAGCACGAGAAATACTGTTTCTATGTTATGGACTGAAGTTAGCTGAATCTGGGCATGGTAGTGCACACCTATAATGCCAGCTACTCAGAAGGCTGAGGCAAGAGGGTTTCAAATTCAAGGACAGTCTGGGCAACTTACTGAGACCCTGTTCAGAAATTTAAAAAATTAAAATGTGCTGGGTTGCAGCTCAGCACTTCCCATGTTCAATTCCCAGTACTGAAAGAATTCAATTCTTGAATTAAAAATAAAGCCAAACTGGGCAGAGTGATGCACATCTATAATCCCAGCAATCAGGAGGCTGAGGCAGGAGGATCACTGCAAGTTCAAGCCACACAGTGAGTTTAAACCTTGTCTCAACTACACAGCGAGATCTTGTCTCAGAAAAGAACCAAAAAAAGAAAAAGAAAGCCAAATAAGAATGTTAAGATACAAAAAATACTAGCAAAGAAGAATCACCAGAAAGAACAATGCTGAGGGCAGGCCGGACGCTGCCACCGCTCAGCCTCGGGCCCCTCTTCTCTCCAGGCTGAGCAGGGGTCACAGGAGGGTGCTGAGAAGGGCACACAGACCTAAGGGGGCAGGCGGGGTGGTGGCACCCGGCTGGGGCGTGCTGGTCTGGACCACTACTTTCCTCCCCCTTGTCTCCACCCACCTGCAGAAATAAATTACAGGAATCTCCTCACCCATCTTCCAAAACAAAGGAGAAAGCCTGGGCTGGAGGCAAATGCCTGTCAGCCCAGCAATCAGGAGGCTGAGGCAGGATGATGCAAGTTTGAGCCCAGCCTGGGCAATTTAGCAACTTTGCCAAACTGTATCAAAATTAAAAATAAAGAAGTCTGGAATGTGGCTAATTGTGAAGGCCTCAGGTTTGATCTCCAAGCTTCCTATTGCCTCAAAAAACAAAGAAGCAGCAGCACAGTGTGTGCTGGGGAAAGTGTAAAGTCGTCGTTGGTCGGTGGAAAGCACAGGGCCGGCTTCCCATGAGCCCGAGCCCGAGCACAGTGCTTCACCTCCGACAGACTTGTGTGTCTGCGTCTGTGTGTGAGGGCGTCCCCTGGTGTGCCTTAGTGACCCTCGGTGCTAGTCCTTGACTCAGTGACCCCTGCCCTCAGGGCCGGGAAGTGCACCAGCACTGTAGGTAAGTCACCCACACTCGCTCAAGCCAGTTACCCCCGAGCTCTGAGGGGCCTCGAGTGCAGCTCCGGGTGACAGACTCGCTCCAGGGGGCAGACGGATTCTCAGGACAACACTGCGAGTCCTGGGGACCACTGGACAACGGCGACAAGGCGACAAGGCAGGGAGGGCGAGGGAGCCGAGTTCACTGCGGCATGCACGACTGCGCCCCTCACCACCAGCGCACACCCCGGAAACGCACCTGCTGTGTTCCTGAGGAAAAACACCACATTCTGGCCCAGAATCTCCTCGGGAACTGGGGTGCAGGACACCTGGAGGTACAGCTTATCCACCATGCGCTTCACCAGCCTCTGAAATGGGGACACATACGGCCAGCCTTAAGTTCACCTGTTCATGCAAAACAGTTGGCACCCTGGGAGGCCACGGCAGGGGGATCAAAAATTCCAGGCCAGCCTGGACAGCTTAGTGATTCAGCCAAAACCTCATCTCAAAATAAAACGGGGTTAGGGATACAGCCCAGTAAAAAAGGTCAGTGTTCAAACCCTCATACTGTAAAAATAAAAATAAAATAAACACTGAGCACCAGGATGGAGCATTCGGGTGCAGACAGCTGTGCCAGGCTTTCCCGGTGTCAGGGCCTCGGGCTGCACCTGTTCACGCCAACAACAGGACTGGTAGAGGACACCTGCTGTCCTGCGTGCAGGGCCTGGGCCACACCGCCGCCCTGCCAGGGTGCCTTCAGGGAAGGACCGGGGACTAAGGACTGCAGTGGCCGAGGCAACCTCTGTGCAGACACCGCCGGCCCTCAGGCAGTGCCCGCGTGCCCACCGGGGGACAGCGGCTGGGCTGGCACTCCAGGGCCGGGGGAGCGCGCCGCTGTCCCCTGGCTCCACCCGCGGAGGGCGCTGGACGCCCGCCTGGCCTCCAGGGACTGGCACCCCGCTGACCTCAGGCCCTGTCCTTCTGCAGTGAGCTGCCACAGGCGCGACCCTGGGCCCGGATCGAAGCCTCCCCCCACCCCCCGAGGCTGTGGTCCCACCCGCTGCCCGCAGCCCCGTGGCCGGCAGCAGCGCGGCGCGTACTCGGGCGGGCGCCTGATCTGAGGCCTCTCCGGGAAGCTCCTGGTCTTCCGAGCCGGGCACTGGCGGGGCCGCGGCATCGCTCCTCAGCTGCGAACTCTTAGCTGCAAAACCGGTGGAGTGTGAAAGGTGAGCTCGGGAGACCCCCCTGCGTCTATACCTCAGAGCATTTCACTCACAGACCTTTTAGGTTCCCACCTAGCAGGTCCCCTGAATGCTCAGGTGCGTGGAAGGTGATGGGGGGGGCCCTCATCAGTAGACACTAAGGGGGCGTGGCCGTGGGCGTGGCCCGGGACGCCCTCC
>PVIR01034711.1:0-16995 GCA_004026965.1 Petromus typicus | reverse complement strand
AATGTTGAGATTGTAACAAAAAAGTAAGGAAACAAATTTTATATATATGGGGGGGTGGTAGGGTGGGTGGGGCTATGGGAAAAAATGAGAATTAAGTTGTGTCTTATACTGGTACAAATCCCCATTATGGAGTGCAATCATGATGTGTATATTTAATGTACCAATAAAGATAATTTAAAAAAATAAAAAAATTTAAAAAAAATAAAAATAAAAATAATAAACACAGTGTGGGTCACTATGAAACTGAAACTGAAGAAAAGCTAGCAAGAGGAATCTGTATTGAAAAAATAAAGCAGCATCTTAAGAACTTTCTCAAGCATGCTAAACAACCATGCTTGCACCATTATATTAATTTGTCATTTGTCTAATGAGAATGATAAAGCCAGGGTAGAGAGGCGAAACTGTTGGTAAAATCTAACATTGATCTTTTTTCCACTTTGTAGGTATGCCCAGACATAATTGCGGTGAATGGCCCTTTAAAAATTTAAAAATACATTAAACAGACTAATGAGTCTCCAACTAATGTGTATGTGAATAGTTCTTTTCTTGACATAACTTTCTACCACAAAAACTAAATGCATTCCCGGAAAATACTGCAAGTAATCTCTTGACAGCAACTATTTTAAACATTGGTATTTTATATTTGAGTTTCAAATGGACTCTGATATGTTTTGACTCATCTCTCCTTTATTTTTCCTCTTACCCAGGATCAAAATTTTATATCAAAGTGTATCCCTTTGCAAAGTCTGTGTTATCCTCCTCTCCTGTCTTTCTCTCTTCACGCTGGCCCAGGCCTCTTCTACATTGTTCTGAGTTAGCTGAAGCAGATCTTGAACTACTGTGTTATAAGCCAGGATTTCTTTGATTCCCATCTCTTTGCACAATGATACTCCTCGTCAGTCCCTATAAACATTAAGTGCTTGCCCTTGCTGGGAATACACTCTAGGTAGTACAGGACTGAGACCTTGGAACTGATAGCCAATCATGTATCTCATGATTACTTATTAGTTCTTTGGGCAAAAAAATCCCCTTTTGAACCACAGTTTTTATACATGGAAATGAAGCTTGAATTACAAAGTGTTATTATGAGAATGGAACAATCCAGTAAAGTGTTTTGCATAGTATCTGGCATAATTTGGACAAGCAACAAATGCTAGCTGTAAAAAGCCATTTTATCTAAAGGACTAAGTTTATGCTTAGCTGTATTGCAGAACTTTCTGAATATCAAACATTTCTAATTATTATTTGTTTCTTAAACAATATGACCAATGAATAATTCATTCTAGTCTGGAAACTCTGACATTCTGAGTAATTTATACTTACAGAACAATATTTCTATTGACAAGGCCAGTCAAGGCATTCTAGTTCACTACTTTGTTAATTTCTATTATGCCACATGCTGGCAAAACCTAATTATCAGGGAAAAGACATGACCACTCATCACCTAAGACAGAGCTGCCTACTAACTACATTATAGAAACATAAACATTATGGGCCTGCTATGACTCCTACTCACAGGTGAGCCAACATGCTCAAAGACTGGAACTTTTGCCTTGCATAATGAAAATGAAATCTTCACCCTGACCTGTTTTTATATATACTATGAATTTTCTCCCCAGATAAACTATGAGATGCTTAAGGTTAGAAAGAATCTCTCAGACATGTTTTGTTATTTGGGGGGACAAAATTCACACCCTAGATGATATAAAATAGTTGTTCCAACTTATGTTTTTTATTTGTTATTGTGCTTTGAGGTTGTTCTTGTTTTAGTGTAAAATGCTCAGAAATTATACAACAGTTCCTACTTTAGCTTCCCTATTCTTTTTATATAAAAATTTTAAAAGAAAAAATGAGATAGAGTTTCTAGGAGGAATCTCTGCTTAAAGTTTTAGGAAATAGATTCCAAAAACTTTTTACCTCTTTATAAATACAAGTTTGTAGTACATAATGATGCTATCATTGTTGGACTTCTTTAGTCCGGTACTATTCTTTCTTCTCTTCACTAATATTCCTCTCTAATCAATATGGTGAACCTCAGACTCTATCTGGTATCTGTCTCAGGAGAACCCATCATGAAAGACATCACAAAAGGCTTTGTATGTGAAGATGCTAAATGAGTTTTCTGTGTTTAGGAGTTTCAAAAGGAGACCAACACATAAACTGTCCTCTGATAAACTCTTGGGATCTTCTCAAAGCAGAAATAAATATCCTGTCCTATTATGAAGCTGTGATATTTAAATTCAGATAAGAACACAAGAAAGAAACAAAATAAAGAATAAAAAGCAACTCAACTGTATTCATTCAACAGTGTTTACAGACTACTCAACACTGAGTATTGTCTGACGCACTGGAGACACAAAGAACACCTGGCACAAGGCTCTTACGGAAGGGCTCTCCTCATTCTCCTCCTCCTTTCTCTTCCTTCTCCCCCTCCTCTACTTCCCCTCCTCCTTCACCTCCTTTTCTTTACTTTTTTTTTTTTTAAATACAGGGACTCACTTTGTAGCCAAGGCTGGCCTTGAACTCACTGTGTAGCTAAGACTAGCCTCAAGCTCAGGAAGATCCTTCTGCTTCAGCCTTCCAAGTGCTAGGATTACAAGTGTGCACTGCCATGCTCAGCTGAAGGCTTCTAAAAGCAGACTCTCTGAGGACAGCCAAGCTTATTAAAGGGACTTGTGAGCTAATAAACAAGGCAAAAATGAAAATCCAAACCCCATGACTCTGGAATGAGCTCTATATTAGTTTCCTAAGGATACCATAACAAACTATCATAAACTGAGTGGCTTTTAAACTATGGACATTTCTTCTGTCTCTTGAATGCCGAAGTCCAAAACAAAGTAGCAGGCAGAGCCATGACCCCTCCAAAGGTTCTAGAGAAGCATCTGTATCTGCCTCACTCTTATGGCTGCAGTCCTTGCTTTTCTGTCTCTGCTTCCACATCTGGTTTGTCTCTGTGTTTCTTCCTCTCTTCTTATAAGGACATTCATCATGGCAAATTAGGGCCTAACTTCCTGACTTCATCATTTGAATGTGATTATATCTGCAAAGACTCAGTTTCCAAATAAGGTCACATTTTCAAGTTCCAGGGGTTAAAACTTCAACATAGCAACATGAGCTCCAAACGGAATGTCCCTGGCCTGGGAAGATAACATTCATAGCAGTGACATGGACTTGTTTTATATTCAGATAGTTAAGTCCTGCAAATGTTGCTTTCTGCTTACCATGTGTCATGGAATAAGTTACCTTCCCTCTAACCCAGGTCTGTCCTCATGTATAGACAGGAACCATATCAGATGCACTTGCAAAGAATTATTGCTCCTCTTCTTCCAGATGTAGCTGTGAGGAAGTGAGGCATGGTCACTTGACTTGCTTTAGCAAGTTGATGACTAAGCTGTATGTGGCACTCCTGTATAGCCACATTGGCACTTTCCCTTCCCAGGGCTAATCCTAAAGAACTGTGTTGAAACAACATCGTCCTTTATCATGCAGGTTCCTTCCTAAACGATAATGATCATGGGACTGTGTCTACCTCACAGGAAATGCAGTGTGAGGTAGAAAGAAATCCTCACTTCTTTAAGCCATTAGGGTTTCAGATTGTTACTACAACACAACCAGTCTTATCCTGACTGCTACATAGTGGTGATCTCACAATACTGTTATGAAGTTTAAATGAGATAAAACACAGAAATTGCAGAAACAACATTCACAAAGCAAGTGTTCTGTGACTTCATTCTCACTGTAGAATGTTCAGTGGGTGTGTAGGGAGAAGAGCCAGTCAATTCCATCCACACTGATAATGTTAACTGAATGCTTACAATAGTGCCAAGTATTGTTCTAACAGTTTGCCACAGATTACCTCGTGTAACCTCCCACCCACCACAGGAGATAGTACTTACCCTTTTTCCTAGGTAAGGAAGTTAAAGTATAGCAAGGTTAAATAACTTTCCTGAAGTCACAAAGTCAGAAGGCAATGCATGCTACACTTGAACCCACACCATCTGGCCCCAGCATGAGCACTAGCCTACACTCACGATCTTGCACAAGCAAGAATAACCAACAGCAGTGCATATCTGAACATTTTCCAGGACTATCCTGGAATGGAAAGCCAAAGCAGACAATGATGTATCTTTCTCTGAAGTTGCCCCAGGGTCAAATTAGCCATCATCCTAGGAGAGTAACAAAATGCTTTTAGGTCTCATTTGCTCAACGTGGGCAAGATGAACAGAAAACATTTGCAAACCAGAGACACCACTTTGCAGTGTCATCACCAACACAGCAACACATTTGGTTTTAGCTAGACATTTACTAACAAGCAGGGCATGTCGCCTAGAGGCAGTGCATACACAAGAGCGACAGATGCTGCCCACAGAAGGTGACAGGCCCTTGTTCTCCAAGGAGAAAAGAGAGATTGAGATTTTCGTTGGAAACTGAGCGATGGATTTACAACAGCCCCTCAAACTATTCCATCTAACTTTATATGGGTTTGGCCTTTGTCCTTGCTGCCCATGAAAAGCCCTAGAATGGCAGGTAATGAAGGCACAAAGCCTTTTCAATAGGCAAGTTTTATTTTCTGAAATTCCTCCCAGGATCCTGGAGACAGAATACCAGATGTGTATTTTATGTGCTCTGCCTTTCCACAGAGAAACATTTAAAATGGTCCATCTGTATTAGTTGTCTAGGTCTGCCTGAACAAAGTGCCACATACTGGGTGGCTTAAACAACAGAAATTTATTTTCACATCATTCTGGAAGTGAAGAGTCTAAGGCCAGCGTATGAGTGGGTTGTTTTCTGCTGAGGTACCACTCCTTGGCCGGCAAATGACACATCTCACTGTGTCTTGAAACAGTCAGTACCCTAATGTCTTCTTACAGCGACACCAATTTTATTGGATTAGACTCTACCCTACTGATGTAATTGTACCTTGATTATCTATGTAAAGATCTTACTTCTAAATGCAGTCACATTCAGAGGTACTGGTGGCAAGGACTTGAACATGTGAACTGCAGGGAGAAGGACACAATTTAGCCCGCAACACCATCCAGGAGAAAGACAATGAATCTCCAGCAAAAGTTTCATTACCTCTTGCACAAAGGAAATTATTCTGAATATTCTGGATGGGGGAATATCCACATTTAGCAGAATTTCCTGACTTATTTTCTCATTTGTTTTGTTTTGTGTGATGAAGATTGAGCCTCAAGCTTCATACATGGGAAGAAAGTACTCCACCACTGAGCTATACCCTACTCATAGCAGATACCTTTTAAAGCGTCTTTTGTTCAGGCAACTATTCTCTTATTCACTTCAAGAAAAGAGTAAATTAGTAAAAAGATTAATTCATTTATATGAAGGTGCATTTGTGATCAATATCAAAGAAAAATGACCCATCAGCTAGTGATATTGAACTTACTTATATGCAACATCACATTACAGGATTGCTGGAAATGCTCAGCATTCAGTCCACATTCACTGCAGTAAAACCTACATTCTACCAAGGTGGTTTGCATCCACCTTACAGCTTGCAAAGCATGTGCTATAAGTTTCATTACCTCTATGTTCTAGATTAGGACATAAGATTCCCAGAAAATAGGAGAATGTGTTTCATGTTCTGTAGTCATGTAGAAATCGTGAGGGCAAGAACATGAGTCCCTAGAATCCTAGTTGAAACTAATAACCAAATAAGAAGTAGCATTAGCCCTGCTGTGGAAACTTGTTTAGCGGAGAAAATAATCACAATCTTTCAATCTGTCTCTCTGTCTCTCTGTCTGTCTCTGTCTCTGTCTCTCTATCTCTCTCTCCCTCTGTTTCTCTCTCTCTTTCTCTGTCTCAATTTCACTGCAGTTAGAGGCTTATAGCTAAAATGGCAAATGAATAATGCCTCAAAACAGGAACTATTGTTCTTCTTAAACGATTTTTTCAGAAAGAGTTATTTGTCATATGAGGCCAGGGACTCTCAACCTCAGCACAATTGAATTTTGAGACCAAATAATTTTTTGTTGTAGTTGGGAGCTGTTCTGTGCACTGTAGGATGGTTAACAGACTCCCTGGCCTCCACCCTGCAGATACTAAAAGTATTCTTACCCTTGCAATTATGACAACAAAAATATCTCCAAGTATTGCTTTTCTAGGAGTTTAAAAATCATTATTGGGTGAGAATCACTATAGTAGGTAAAAAGAAAGGTTCTTCCTGTAAATCTTTGGAAAATATACAAGATTGATGTATGCTTCTATAACAAACCCATCTATCCTATTTATATCTCAGTCTACTTCCAGTATTCTATTCACTCTTCTTTGTCCAGTACCCACCAAAAGAACCAATTAAGTTTGAGTCAATTTGGTGTGCCCAGTTACTTCAATGACAAGAAAAGAAATAATGCTCTTTTGGGGCTTGCTTATTTCCTAAGCATCAGCAATTCTAGACTCTGTGATACTCATCTGGTTCAAAAACATAAGATGTCTTGAATTCTTGATTGGAAATTATTTGGCAGAAAGACTTATGTAATCAATTCATATAAGCAACTTAAAAGCACAGTAACAACTATTTAACCTTAAGTGTCACAGTCTATTTCAGAAAATAAGCTTTACATACCAACATGCCTGTCAAAAAAAATCAATAATTGAGAATATTTTTTTAAAAAGTAAAACTCTATGTATATTGATACATTATGAAATCAAGTATTACACAATTAATGTATGGTAAGGACACAAAAACAGTCAAAGAGGTTAATGGAATAGATTATACAAAATAGAATGATATAAAAACATTCAGTATAATTAATATTAGTCACTAAACATATAAATTTTACTTATTAATATTGAAGAAATTCTAATTAAAATAAAAATACTAAACATTAAAAACCTATTATAAACAAAATTTATAATACTGTATAATGCTAATCAATGAAAACTTTAGGGAAATGGAATACTATTGATTAGCTGACTGCAATTAACTAGGCTTTAGTTTTAGATATACAAAAGTAATAGTTTTAACTAATATATAAAGTAATACTTTTAATATTCATTTGAAAATACAACAACAACACATGTTCCTTATATATAACTTTCAAAATATAAAAAATGTATAAAGAATAATACCAAAGTGATTTTAATTCTATCTCTCATGTACAGTAAACTTTATTAGCAGTATGATACATATTTAACCTAATCATTCATTCACATATATGTCTGAATTCTCCTAGCCTGTTTTGCTGTTAAATTACAGAAATTTATGAAGAAAATAAGTTTATCACAACACTGTAGGCAAGCAAATACCATGTGTATTGACGGGCTTCTGCTGAGTTTGAAGTGAGGAGAGGCATCATGTGGGCAGAGCAAGGGAGCATGTGTGAACTCTAGTTTCTCTCCCCCTGCTTCAAAAAACCATGTGAGGCCCTAAGTTGCATCCCTATCCTCACAAAAAGTATAAAACTGAACAAATGGGAAAAAATTACACTCAGTATGGAACCTCTATCTTCACCTAAACTTAGTTATCTTAAAGGCTTCACCTCTGAATACCACTAACCTACAGATTTGAGAAGTATGTCTTCAGTGCACAAACTTTTCAGTGTCACATCCAAACTATAACATACCTCCTGTTTTGCTTTCACTCATTAAATTTCAAAATTGTATCCATTTTATTAGACACTATTTGAAAATGGAATAGTAGTTACCAATTGCTGAGGTTTGGATAAACATTGGACAAAGGCCTTTGTGTCAGAGGTTTGGTTCTCGGCTGGGCACTATTTGGAGGTGGTGGAGCCTTCATGGGGCGGGGCTGAGGGGAAGGCCTTTGGGTCACTGTGGGTGTGCTCCAGAAGAAGACTGTACAACTCCAGCTCCTTCATCTTTTGTGCTTCCTGGCCATGAGGTGAACAGCTTTACTCTGCCATAAACTTCTAGGATTTGAGGCATCACCATAGTCCCCAAAGCAATAGGGCTAACAGATCATAGATCATAGAAACTGTGAAGCAAAAATGATCCTATTCCAATTTTCTATAGGGGTTCTGAAATGGATGGATGGGTGTTGGACTTTATCAAAGGCTTTTTCTGCTTTGATGGCATAGTACAAGTCAATATACATAATAAGCCACATCGCTGGAAGCAAGAACCAAGCCACATGATCTACTCACTGTTTCTGACACTGATTTGGTATTAATAATTAATACACAAGAATTTTTAAGGACATTGTTAACAACTGTTCATTCTATTAGCCTTTGAGCTAAATCAGAAAAAAAATTTCAACAGAAGTAAGAAGTTAAAGGAACTCAAGTAGGGGGCAATTTAGAATGATATAAAGGACTATACTAAAGCTAAAATGAAATGAACCAAGTTTGAGTATTATTCTCACTATCTGGATGTCCTCAAGGGTAATTCACTTAATTTCTCTCAAATTAATTAATCTGAGAGAAATTAATTATCTTAATTTCTCTGTCTCCTCATCTATAAAACAGAACTAGAGAATACATACATACCATCACAACAATAGTAACTCATAGCAACAATAATAAACTCAACTTCACAGTTCCAGTGGCTAACACACAGTGCTCAATTAAGGCCTCCAGAATGACTTATCTTTACTGTTATAATCTGCAAATTGATAATAAACATTAAGCAGCTAGTTAGTGTTGTGAGTCCCAATAGAGATAATAAATATGAAGTTATCTCATGAATCATATAACACCAAACAGATGCAAAAGTTTTAACAAGCCCCAAGGAGGAATGGGATAGCTTTCCCACTTAGAAAATACAGAATTCCACCACACTATCAACACTTCACTTGCGCTACAATAAAATGGCAGTAACATAACTTCTGCATAGGGTCATGAGACTGGACCATCAAATGGGCTTCATGCCCCAAAGCACAAAAAGGTGGAAATACAGGAATTTCTTCCTAACTCTGCAAAAAGTAGAGTTGAAAAGCAATACATGAGCAGACAAAACTTTTCAGAATTGTTCTGTGTCCCAAAAGCAGCCCTCTGACAAGCTGCAGGCCCTCTCTGTCTTCCACAGACCCGTGGGAAAGGCAACGTCAGGAAAACCCAGGAGAAACAGATGGAGGAAGAACAGCACACTGACAGCTGAGGCTCTGTTTTATAATAACACATAAAAGTAACAGCTATGCTAGTTAAAACAGGATTACTTTAAAATATATTCATAGATACCCACATACACAGACTTATCTGGAAAATTGGCAGAGAGCGGCTGTCTGAAGAGACTGACTGAGTCAAATGAAGAGTCAGGAGTTTGCAAGCTCTTGCTGGCAATGCTGACACACACAGTGCTGGCAGTAGGGAGGGGGCCAAGACTCACTCACCCCTCTTCCTCCCTCCTAACACACCAGCTTCACATATGACTGAGCAAGAACCTAGCCGCACTCAAATGTGGAGGTTCTGGCAAACAATTTTGGAGTATGTAGATTAGATTTGAGGCCACTGAATACTTATTTTCTCCAGAAATCTGGGTCTTTGGAGTCAACCTGTGTGAGTATCTGGATCTCAACAGAGATCCAGAGTGAAGAAATTTGTTCACCCGCCTGGCCAGGTGAATAAAAATACGTACCTGCTTCCACCATCCTCACCCAGAGTAACCACAGCAAGATCACTCAAGGACTGTGGCTGTCTTTTAATTCAGTCAGCCTGTCATCTAGAAAAAGTAGCTCAGGGAGAGCCCACCATTCTGATCAGTTAAATCAGTTATTCCACCTAACATGGGAATAATAGTAAATACAAACAGAAAGAAGACAGGCTTTCCTCACTGGGTAAGTAGATTAATTAGGACCAAAAAAAACTATTTTTCCCCAAAATCTTATACTTCATGTGTCAATATCTTCTTTACATGTAAGTAACACATTTATTGAACTATGTGCAGATAAAATGTGCAATCCTGGAAATTTCCAGGACCTTGGATAGGTAATTTATGTTGGACTGATAATATAAGCAGATGCCTAATGTTCATGTATTGTTATATATATACAATGTATTGATATATATATATATCATGTATTGATATATATATCAATTTTATATATAAATATATGTATATATATTTTTGTTTGTTTGTTTGTTTTTGAGACAGGGTCTCACTTTTTGTAGTTCAGGCTGGCCCTGAATTCAGCCTTAAACTCACAGCAATCATCTTGCCTCTGCCTCCCAAGTGCTGGGACTATAGGCATAAGCCACCACGCTCAGCACTGTGGTATATGGTTCTGATTGCTGGTGGGCATGAGTCTCCATGCCTGGTGGTGTTGTATGCGGTTACAAATCCAGGCCCTTGCACTTGCAAGGCAGGCGCTGGAACCACTGAGCTAAATCCCTGGTCCTGTACTGATATTTTTATAAAGAAGAAAGTTAATAGTTTGAGATACACACTCATTTGCAAGGAATTAATGATCAATATAGCACAAGAAAAGGCCTGGACTTGAGAAAGACAGTGTGAGTGTAAGGGCCCAGGCATGCTGGCACACTCAGCTAACGTAAGACCTTCCTGATTTATACAGTGCAGATTTGCATCTGTCATAATTCTGGGTGGAACAAGATAGATTTTTCGAAGCCAGAACATAATGATTGGAGAAAATTATTCCCCATGATAATAAAGTTTAAATACTAATTAGCCCAATCTAAAGAACAATTAGGCAATTCAAAAGCAGAGTGCTCTAAATAATAGGGCAGGGCTTAGAATTTGAAAGTGATTTTAAACAAAATCTTCCCATTTTATTGATGAGAGCATCGAAGCCTGGTAGGTGAAGAGATTCCCAAAGCCATATGGGGCAAAGCCAAAACCAGGTCAGCCCACCATCATGAGAGCTATTTCTCCTCACTGCTACACCTTATCCTTTATGACAAATTTCCCTCAGTAAGTAAATCCTTAGACTTGTACTGATCACACTGTATTAGACCCTATGTAGCTGAAGATTTTGTTATAAATACTCCACAGTTCAGAACTAACTAATGGCCAGTGGGTTATGAATACATCTACATTAAGTTGCTCGCTCTTGCTTTGTTTTACCATGCTATATTATACTTGGAAGGGTGTTTATCTTGCTATGATACAGTGCTTAGTGATTTTAGAGATGATAGATCCTATTATTATTTGTTTATAATATTGGATAAATCTATTTGTGATTGCTACATCTTGGAAACAACCCAAGTGTCCATCAACTGGAGACTGGATCAAAAAGCTGTGGTTCTTCTACAGAATGGAGTATTACCCTGCCATAAAAAATGATAAGTTTGAGTCAATTATACTTAAATGGACATACCTTGAGGATATCCTCATAAGTGAAATAAATAGGGTACAGATAGGTACATATCACATCTTTTCTTTGGTATGAGAAAATAAAGATGTAAATGAGTCCTAGAATTGTATGTTATATATTGTGAAACAGAAAATGCTCAATGTAAAATAGGAAGAAGGAGGAAAAATGATGAGATTATAACAAAAAAGTAAGGAAACAAATTTTATGTATATGGGGGGGGCGGTAGGGTGGGTAGGGCTATGGGAAAAACTGAGAATTAAGTTATGTCTTATACTGGTACAAATCCCCATTATGGAGTGCAATCATGATGCATATATGTAATGTACCAATAAAGATTAAAATTTTTTTAAAAAATATTGGATAAGTCTAGAGAGAACTCTCATTTGCTTGGATTCCTCTATGTAAATTTCAGAGGGAACATCTGAATTTTAGTATCATTGAATATTCATATATCATTCATATATCATGGTACACAAAATCTCTAAGTAACAAAGACATAGAAAATAAAAGATGATGCAGAAGTCCATGTTGAGCAGAAGTGATTAGCTCATGTAATATTTCCATGTATCTCTAAAGGGCCACTTTGAACTCCTGTCCATGCCAGTTATTTTATGTCAGGCTCCTCAGTCCAGTTACCCTCTCAACTCTTCCATTTGGCTCCATATAGAAAGATATGTACAGAAAATAATTTTGTTTACTCACACAGCTGAGAAGTACTTCTTACTCTTATTAACCTAAATCATCTCACCTTTTAATACTTTGCTCAAGGAAAAGTGAATTTGATTACTATCTCTGTGATTCATTAGCTATGTGCACAGGGGTATGGCAGGCAAATCATTTAGTTTCTCTAATTCTCATCTCCTGAGGGGCGAGATGAGAAAACAATATCTGCTTCACAGGGAGTCACAGTACTAACTGTGCACCACAGAAAAACCCCACAGCATCAGCTGGGCAATGGTAAGTGGTGCTTCAAATTATTAATTTGTTTTCATCCCTCTAGGGAGACACTTCGTAACTTTAGCAGAAACCTTTTCACCCCATGTAAGGAAACCTGAGTTAACTGGTACCATAATTTCTAACCTATTCCAGTGTAAGTTTAAAATCTCCTGTGGACCAGTGACTAAAGAAGCTGGCCTATTGAACTGCCCTTTTTCTAGTTCTAAGAAAAAGATTGTTTTCATTTTCTAGTGCTACTGTAACACGACACTAAAGAGCTGATGGCTAAAACCACAAAAATTTGTAATCTCACAGTTACTGAGGTTCGAAGTCTGAAATCAATGTGCTGGTAGAGCCATGCTTTCTCTGAAGACTCTAGGGAACAATCCATCTTTGCATTTCCCAGTTTATGGTGTTCCCTGGCAACCTTACACACTCCTCAGGCCAGGGGTGGAATGTGGTCCCCAGAGTTCGTGTGTTGGGAACTCGGTCCCCAATGTTAGGAGATGAACCTAAAGAGGGTGGTGAGGCATGGAAGCCTTGCCAAGTACAAATGACTTCCGGCTGCAAGCTCCATCTCTTCCTTTTCTGCCTTTGCATTCTCCTGACTTTCTCCTCTGCCATGAGATGATTAAACATAAAAGCCTTCACTAGACACTTGCACTGTGCTGTAGGACATCTCACCCTCCTGAACTGTGGGTCAAGTAAATCTCTGTTCATTGTAAATTACCCAGATTCAGGTGTTCTGGGAAAGGAACAAAAAACACACTAGGACACTGGGTTTGGAGATGCCTCGTTCTGGCCATGTGGCTGTCTTTTCCCCACGTCACTTCACTGTTTCCTTCTGTTTGTATTCAAACTTCTCCTTTTTTGAAAGACATCAGCCATGTAGGATTAGCATTTGTTCTAATTACCTAATTTAACTCAATAACCTCTTTGTGAATTCATTTCCTAATACAGTCTCATTCTGTGATATTGTGAGTTCACACTTTAACATATTTTTGAGGAGAACACAAAATTCAATCCATAAAAAGGGATTAACACCAGGTAAGTTCAGCATTAGGGTAAGCTACTATTTTTTATTATGTTATTGTCAGCAATATTCCACATAACAATGTCTTCTGTCTGTTACACACACATTAGTCTTTTCTCCTCACTGAATGCAGTAGTAAGTTTGTTGACAGCCCAAAGCCACGTTCCACTTATTTACTTTGAGTTAAGTATATTTATCTAGCAGATAAGTCTAGCAGGGATGACACACAACATACTCCACACAAGGTGGCCTAAATGACAAGAATGTATTTTCTCTGTGGTTTGAAGGCTGAAAATCCAAGATCAAAGTGCCAATAAAGCTTGATTTCTGGTAAGGACTCTCTTTCTGGCTTACAGAAAGCTACTTTTTTTGCTATGTCCTCCATTTGTCTTTCCTCCGTATACTTGCACCTTGGCATCTACCCATCTTCTTATAAGCACACCAGCCTACTTGACTAGACACACTCTTTTTATCTCATTTAATTATTTTCTTAAAAAATCTGACTATGGTCACATTTCTACCTACGAATTCTGAAGCAATAAAATTCAGTCCATACTACTGATATTCTCCTGTAAGAAATGTCTGCCTATGTGATAGTAATCAATCAAAAAACCTTTAAATATTCATTGAAAAGAAAAAAAAGAATATCGTGAATATGGGGTAAGGCAGAAATCCCAAAACAACAATCACTTTTTCAAACCCAAACTCTTCACTTTTCCAGTACTGAGGAATCTAAAGGCTGAAGGGAAACCACACTATCTTTTTTGAGTCTTCAAAAGTAATGAATGTAAAGCTGTCACAAATCTCTCAAGTCATGTGTATAATGCTCAAAACTACCTTGACAATATAAAGGATGCTGCATCTCCTTATATTTCTAAAGTCTCTGGACTAGCCACAACACAGTAAAAAAAAAAAAAGTACCATGAACCCCACCTAAACCCTTGCCAGCTCAAATGGAACCCCTCTAGGGCTACAGGGTCTCCTCTTTCAGGAACACCTAGTGGCCAATTCTCTCAGTGTCTGTGTAATCCAGGAGTAGAAACTCATCTTAACTCACCACTCACTCAATCTTCACCTTGAGATGTAAGTTTTGCAGTTTTGCCAATGAGGGCAACCTAGCTCCCACAGTCTTCATCCTGCCTTCTTTTGTCTGGGAATACTAGGAAGGTGTGATCTGAGACTGACTCTTGCAAAGCTTCACTCCACTCTGTTCATCCCCATAATCTGTGACCAACACATCAACATTTACATATTTTGTTTAGAATGGGTGTGTTCGTTTTGTAAGTGGACGTGGTAACAGGAAAGGGTATATGAAGGTGAACTAAAGAAATGAACACTCAGATTCAAAGGTGTTAAATCGTGGGAGTCTGCCTCTAACTAGACTGAAGGCAACGGAAAGGACTCTGGAGTCTTTTGTGTCACCCACACTTGCAACGGCAGGGTTGTATTCGCAGCAGATTCTTGATAAATAACTGGTGAGTCATCAACCAGATGTACAGAGTCCTCTGTTGCCTCAGTGTCTACTGATTTATGGCTCCATATGGTTACTCTCCCTAGCCTTCTCATGGCTTCTACACCAACACTGTGTCCCTCTTTCTTCTCTATCGCCATTTCTTCATTTCTGAGAGCCCATTACCCCATCTTCTTTATTTCTGTGCAGATCCTGAGCAACCCAGCTCAAGAAGAGCAGAAATACTGGGAAGAGTTCAGTGAGGTTTATTTCTTCTACTACCTATGCAGACTACTTCAAGCCTGGCGAGGCTGTTCTACAGAGGAAAACACAAATTTAAAACCATCCCTAATCACATTAACCATTGTCAGAAAGGAGCTACTTCGTTAGAAAGTATGATAATCCAGAGAAAATTCTAATTAAAAGAAATGAAGGAACCTAACACATATCATCAGTCATTATACTGTCATCCTCACCAATATAACAAAAAGTAGTTGGTGCCAAGAGTCTGGCTATCACTTTTAAAAGAGAACTATTTATAATTAGAGTTGTGTTGAATATTTAAAAGTTGCAAAATTACCATGTCTCCAGGGGAAATGTCTTTGAAACCATGGAGCAGCAAATCCAGAAAGATGTTTGATGCGTTTAACAGCTTTTAACTTTATACTAAACAAGGAAAATGGGCCATAACAAATTAAAACTATGCATTTTTATAGTCATCCTGCTAATAAATTGTCACTGTAAAATGCTGTGACGCCTGAAGAATGATGGAAACTGTCACAATTAGAGATTATTTAGTAAACAGAAGTTTGAAGATGCAGTCTTTTTGCAGATTCCATAGAGCAATCCTCCCATGACCAATGACCATTTATGTAGCACTTCTAGCTATCCATTACTTTACAGGAAAACTACCAGAAAAAAATTTCTGGGTACCTCAAGTAAGTAATACAAAGTGCATATACCTTAATTCACTCAGGAGACTTTAGAACCTTACTAAAACACTTTAAATTGCTATTCTACAGTACTGTGGAAACATATCCGAATAAAACTACAGAAAAGCACAGTAGAGTGACTTTTTTATCATGCAGCCTCAAAAATCAACTCGTGATCAATCTAATTTCATCAGTCTCCTTATCCTCTTGATTATTTTGAAGCATATACATTATATACAATTTCATCTGTCACTGATTCTAAAAGATAAAAACTCAGGGGAACAAAACTACAAAAATGATCATTCTGACACCTAAAATAATTAACAGTAATGCAGCTTTTCTTTCTTCAACAGATTTGGAGAAGTAATCAGACAAAACTGAGAGGGAGAGGAGTAGTTACCTACTAGTCAGATAATTTTAGGAAACCACCTTAGTTACTTTCTTACCCCTGAGACACAGTATCTGACATTTTAAAACAGAAAAGGTTTATTTGGCTCCCATTTTCTAGAGGTTTCAGTCAATACCTGGCTACATGGCAGACAGTTATTACAGAGGGATGTGAGAAAAGAGAAACAGCTCATGGCAGGGCAGGCAGGAAGCAAAGAGAAAGAGATCAGGGTAAGAGGGAGGTAGATATACCAGGTTATACTCCCAGTGACCTACCTCCTCTAACCAAGTTTCACTTCTCAACATTATACTTAGCTCTCAACTCATCACTGGGCTAACTCACTAATGAATATCATGCCCATATAAATCAAACTTTTCTCAAAAGTCCCACCTATAACCATGTGAGGCTTTGAGGAGGGCATCTAGAAGTAAACTTAAAGAGAAACTCATTAAATTCTTCTAAATTTCAATTGACTCAAAAGCATATATGGTTGGTATAATAGCTAAATCAGAGAAGATAAATTATATATGAATAATCCAATACAGTGCCTTACATAAACTCAGTGGGCAATATCAGCTATTTTAGCTGGTGTGGCAGGGCATACCTACAATCTTAACACTCAGGAGGAGGAGGCAGAAGCATTGGCATGAGTTCCAGGCTACCTTGGGCTACACAGAAAATTCAGAGCCAGCCTAAACCATAAAGTGAGATTCTGTCTCCAAAAAAATTTAGCTATATAACTAAAATTCTTAAGCTAAAAATATCAACAGTATTGTGAAATACTCTAGAAGTTAACTTTTATGAATCATCAATAATTACTGTACTTCTAAATCATTAAGGATACCTTTGAAACATCATACACAACCTTTGGTTGATTCTGATTTTACTATCAAATCCACATTCATTTTGCAAAGAATCTCTTCTTTTGGCTTCTGTAATACTAAGAAAACCACTGTACCAGTGCACACATGCACACACACACCACACACACACACACACACACAC